>JAMPIV010016699.1:0-33969 GCA_024509875.1 Oreohelix idahoensis
TCAATGCGTTCTAATCAGGTTCCTATTGCTTTAAACCCGTGATATAGACACTAGTCATTTACAAAAATTACACATAATGAAAATAGAAATTAATAGATTTCGTCAATTATCAATCGCCTAGCGACTTATAATTTTTTGGAAAAAATAAAACAAAAAAAAAAACCTCTCTTATGGGGAAATAGCGGATAATTATAATTTACGTCTTTCAGACGGAGACAATAAGCTATATGTTTATTTTAATACGTTATTCAATTAACCAAAAACCCAGTGAAATATAATGAAACAAACTTTAACACGTTAAATCACTTAAATGCTAATAATATATTTACCGCACTCAGACAAGAATGAATTATTCTTCTCCACGCATTAAAGTATCCAATTTGTAATATGCTCTTATTTTAGCGAGCTAGAATATTCGAAAAATCTGGGGCAACTGATAACTTGTTAGGGAGGCGAGGTAATATTATTTTGGAATTTGCCGTATTTTCCCTCCTTTATGCGGAAAATTCGCACCTAGGGCAAATTCTACGGTCAATTCCTGAATCAGGATATTTTTCTCACCTGGCCGACATTGTGGCTGGCTTTGCTACGAGCGGACCGCCTGTTGAGCTCGTCTCCTCTCTGTAGCTAAATACCTGGTGACTCGACAACAAAGCCCTGCAGATCTACGCGATTGTCGAAAGTTTAAGGGGAACTTCAAAGCCGTTACCTCGCACGTGTTTGAGAAGTCGTTAATCTGACAGCAAAGAAGGGACGCCTTGGCCCGTCCCCTTTTTGAAAGGAATGTCAGCTATGGATCTAAATATCTGCTTTTGATATCGCGTGAAAGAAGACAGAATAGGGTGTCTAAAACTATTAAGTAAGAGCTGATATGCGAGAAAGTCCCTGGCTTTATGCGTAAAACTTGCATGCTAATTAGGGAAGCAGGTGAAAAAACACGTTGACCGAGCGAATTGAAAGAATGAGAGTGACTGTGTGGTATTCAGCGAACTAATTCATGGAGGTCGATTCTAGTAATCCTGTTTACAGTTGCCAGACTCATTTGACTTGGACATCACTTTGGCCATTTCCCAACATATTAATATGCACATGTCAATATATTAATATTTTTTTCCCGTGTTAAATAATGCAAAAACATAAGAATTAAAGATAAACAACTTACTCCCAAATTGACTTTGGGAATTCAACATATTTATGGCTCAGAGTAGAGTAAGCAACTTGTTGATGATGGCCTCTTACGCAATGTTCTGGGGTTGTTACTTTATAATAAGCATGTGGCGGACAGGGTTGAAGATATGATAGATGAGAAATAAAGAGGAGTACCATATCTCTTCCACGTGTCTTTTGGCTCCGCTGTAAGTAATAGTCCGTTCACTTGTAAGAAGAAATGTTTATTTCAGGGAGACTGAAAATTTAAACTCTTCTCAAGGTTAAAGCAAAAGAAGCAAATCCCATCAATTAGGATCCTGAGAGTTGTTAGGTCTTTCAGCCACAACTTCCCTGAAGGTACTGATAGCTCAAGAGACCCCCAGCTTGGTTTATTAATAGATATTAATTAACTAAAACAGTTAACTACAAGCATCAGTACATATAGTATAAAGAAGAAACAACAGTGAATTTTTCGTTTCTATGAATTTATGTTATATTAGACCAAAGCTAAATTGGTTACAGAAAAAACAAGAAAAAAAAAATAAAAAAAACAAATATTATTATTTGTATATGTATACCGTTAATGTATACAGCACTGGGTAGAAAATGGATGATAAAAATAGTCTACACAAACGTTTCTGTTTATTATTTAAGGGTACCCTTTCAAGATGGTGATGGTTATGTCCTAATTTTTAATCATTGACTGGTTATGAATTAAGGATCGATTTAGGGTTTGGTCCTTTTTTAAAAGTGCACTTATCATGAATGGGTTGCTGCTGTAATGACGTCACCACTTTCACTGCAAGGTTTCTTCCCCCGGCCAAGTTGCTGGAATAATTCGTGTCTAGTTACTGCAAGGTTTCATACACTACTGCCGAGTTTTCACCTGCCTTTTGTCACACCAGGGGAGCTAGGAGATACACACCAAAGGTAACACTCTATTTAAGCTCTCTGGTTAGAGGCATTATTTTGTCTGAGGGTGGTCCCATAAACACAGGGCGTCAGATATTAGTCAAATTATTTATATAAATGACAATGGGAACCATTTGTTTGAGCGCATTCTTCGAGCTGCAAAACTTATGTGATTAAACCGGTAGCGGGGCTAGGAATACTTACTATTTTCAACTGTTGTAAAAGGCATTCAAAAATCATAGAGTAATTAATGGATGCGATAATGGGTTACATTATATTAAGACGCGGCCAGGGTAGCACAACATGCTTTTCTGTAAAACTCTGCTTGAAAGGACAAAACAGTAAAATATATGCATTTGGGGGAAATATATCCATTACAGGAATGTAGGCAATCTGACTGAAAAGCTGTGCAATCATTAACTCAATGTTAATTGCATATAATGAAATAATAATGTAAAAGCAGTTCAAAACATTCAATTACAAATACTTGCATATAAGATGATAATGCATGTTCGCTCACCAGGAATTTGATTCCAAGATTTGAAATTTGCCCTTAAAAATCGGCCATATTACTATATATACTGTATTTCTCTCGCTGGTCTGACAGATTAATTTGTTAGAAGTATCTTTGCAACTGGCTTGTCTTTGTTCGGGCCTTTTGGCCAGATGTGAGTATAAAATATACACACGTTCTATAATCTTCATATTTACAGCTTCATACCGGACGGTCATTCACCTCTGCCAAGTCAGGAATATTCCGTACACCTATACTGATAACCTGTGAATGTTCCTCAAATTGTACTTCCGCGGGGGGAAATCATCTAGAATATTCTGGGGCACAGTTGGCCCTAGCAGCCTCCTACGGGTCACTGAAGAAATCACGGCTTTATCTCGGGTTCATTAGGCCTCATCAGGGTAAATATCATATGGCGACAATGTGAACTCGAAAAATTGCACCGAGGGAAGGTTCAATTGTCCAGATGAGGCAGAGGAAAGACAGAAGTATTGTCTGGACGGAATAATTACGCGACATATAGACCCCTGTGGAAAGTTTATCGTCGTAAGGTGTAAAACTGAGTTTCTGACTGACCATTCTTCTTTTTGCGATCCCTCTCTGTCCTAGTGTGAATTTCCCTCACCTTCCTGGAAAGTTTTTTAGGCCGAGAGTTAGGCTTATTGGGTACGCTATGAATTGACATTGCCACTGTTCTTTCCCACTGACACTGGATGACGCTGTCTTAATGTCTGGTACCTGAGAAACATGAGACAAAAGTCCTGCTCCGACATTGACGTTTCCCAGCGTATTATATTTCAACCTTGACGTTATATGGTGGGTTTGCATTAAACTGTTTGACCACTCTCATGAAGCCTTGAATTTCAGGTTTTTGGAGAAGCTGCATAAGTACACATTATATAGGTTGATGGTTCCGCATTGATACCGGTTGAAGGGGCCTTTCTCATTATAAGGTATGGTTGATACTTTCTGATATTCCCCAATACGCAAAAGTTTAGAGCATTCCCTAGATTCAATAGTGGAGTAATTTCTTTTCAGGACAGCATTCAACTTTAAGGCTAGCAAAAGTCTTATGGGGAATTAATGTAGACGGCATTGTTTTTTTCTTCCTCTGTCCCAGTTTTTGCTAGAAAGGTCGGCCATCCAATCCCTAATCTGGACTTGCATATGTCCGGTGCGTAGTATTAGATCGTAGGGTCGGCAGCCTTAAGTTCAGGTCAGGGCCCAGAATAGGTTTCTCTGTGAGTTTTTTTTTTTCCTTGAGGAGTTGGGTACTATAAGCCATTCTCACCACTCAGGCGGGGTCCAGATCCACTTTTTCCGACAGTATTCTCTTTTTCAGTTGATGGTGCTGTCAGTGATGGGCGTCTGAATTTAGTGTTGAAAATCCTATATGTAGCTGGTTGGCTAAAATCTCATCATTCATAACGCGATCGATTATCGAGGTCTGACAGTCCTTTTTAGTTAATTGGGCGAGGCTGGGCATTGCCCGCAGTTTGTCAACCATTACGTATCCCTCCGGGGATACATGTACCCTTGTGAAATGTGGTGTGGCCGAGAAACCCCTAGTTGGTCAAAACCTTATCTGGCATTTAGTTGGGGCGGCGCGGTAATTTAAACCTCGTCCTCCTTAAGCCCTTCGGGAGAGTAGCAATCTCTATTGCATTCAGGTGTTTCCTCAAAGTGTCAGTGGCGATGAGGACTATCGTCCATGATCAAGTTATGTAATAGCAGGGTCTATGATAAGCGGGTGCGAGAAGTTTTCTCATCATTCTCGTGAATGGTGCTAGGCGCATTATATGCTATATCTAAATGGCCGGGAGGACATTTTAAATTCAAAGTTGTCCTTCCGGGGTGCTGAATGCCAGCAGTGGTCGGGATCTCTTTCTTCACAGGATTTGATAGTTATCCTTGCTAAGGTCGATTTTAGAGAAATAACGAGGCTGTATTTAGCTTACCCGTGTGAACAGTGAGTTTTGATCTGGCAGAGGACCTCAGCCTGGTACTTCCGACACTGCATTCAGTCTCCTATAGTCAAATGCCACAATCTAATGACTCTCCCGGTAGGACTTCTGAAGGAGCACAACACTACTAGCGAACTATGTGGGTGATTTCGGATGGAGATATTAATGCCTTGCACACTGGAGCAATTTCTCTATTTCTTCTCTCAATGCATCCGCCTTTGGCATAGTTGGTATTAGGGTAATTTTTTCACCACGGACTGGCATTGCATCTGTCAACTTCATATCAAAACTCTACTAAAACTACTGGTTAGGCCTGGCCTGTCCGCTGAGAACTTCTGCATCACTTTTCCAACATTTTGTTTCAGCACCCTGCTCATGCTGTTCATGGTTAGAGTGTGACTTATTTGCAACATCTCGGCCTGAGTCTCACTCAAGGACAGAGGGTTAGTTTCGACTGCTACATCTGGGGGTTACATCCTCTTACTTCACTGGGCTACTCCAGCAAGGCCATCAAATGAGCTGGCTCTACTGATGCGCGGTGCGTTTCGTGTTGTACTTTTTCAGCAGATTGATGTGGCGTAAATTTTCTGTTTACTCCCTTAATTGCTGATCTTGTAGTTGGTGCGGGAGATTTTCTCGACAACAGCATAGGGTCCTCTCCAACCAATCTGAAGTTTATTATGGGTAGTCTGCTTGGCAAGAGCAATAAAAACTTTATCCCCAATGTTCAGTTCTCGATTTCTTTGAGCTGTCTGTCTGTTATAATATTGCGCATGTTTCTGACGGGTCTTGGCGCGAAAATTTGCAGTGGCCAATCATTCCAACCTGTTTGGAGGCGTTCTGCTTCAATCCTCCCCCTAATTGACCTCAACATAATGTGACGCGGTAATGACTGTGTCTCATCCGCTTTATCGTCTGTCCAGGATCTCAGAAGTGCCTTCTAGAGGACCTTTTATTGGGCGCTCCAAACAGCAGTGTTGCTGGTGGAATTCCTGTCGAGTGGATGAGGTACCATCTCTGTAGGCAAAAACAGTGCCGCTGGGCAGGTAGGAATCCCAATGAAAACTTTGGGTTCTCCTGCTCCAGGCTTTGCAGTATGGCAAATTAAGGTTCCATTGAACCGTTTCCTACTTGGCCGTTGCTTCTGGGGGTGATATGGAGAGGTATGAATGTGTCGCGTTTGGAAAATCCGAAACACTTCTTCCTTAATTTCCCCCGAAATTGTGATCCATTATCCGTCAGGATCTTGAAGAGGGAACCCCAACCTCGTAAATATAGTAAGGAAGGGCTTCCGCTACATGAGTTGAGTCGCACGAAGGCATTGCGACTGCTTCTGCCCACATGGAGCAAAGTGTCGACCAACGTCAAGATGTAGCTATTCTTTTTCTTTGTCCTTAATCAGGGCCCAACAAATGTCGACTGCCACCCTTTCGAACTGGGGTACCTGTTACAGAGGCATTTCTCCTAAGGTTACAGGAGCTACCCAGTGCTTAGGAGCCACCTTTTGGCACTGTGCGCATGACTGGAACATACCGTTTTATGTCTGCGTTCATTCCTGGCCAATAATAGTAGTGGCAGAAGAAATGCGCGCTGCATGGTTGCTTGCTCCAATTCCATGTGTCCCGCTGAAGGGTAAAGGCATGGCCCATTTCTAATATTCTGGGTTCCTATAGGATGAGGGGACAATCAGCTGTGGAGTCTGTTCGCTCGCTCCTTTGCCTCTCTGCGGTACAACAGACCATTCTTTCTTATAAATCCTCCTCCCTTGAGAGGCGGTGGGTATGTAGACTTAGGAAGTTTTTTTAAAAACACAAGGCGACAAAGTGCTATCCGCTGTTTGGTGCCTTCTTCAACTTCTTCTGGGAAGATGTTGGTAGGAGTTCCAGACTCAGGGTTCTGCCTGCATTGATCCCTTGGTCTGTACGACCCGCAACTGACAGAGGAGCCGGGCTGGTTCTCCTAGGGAACACATATCTACAGCCCAATAATCAGGGGGTAGATAGGGCATCTCCTTTAGAACAGCGCTCTGATTCTCCAGTCACATACCGCGATTTGAACCTGAATCTTGGCACACTGGTAGAATCATGGGCGCAACCAGATTTGTGGTCCTTGCTATTTCAAACGTCTCCTCTGTAAAATAATTTGGTTAGAATTAACCAGAGAAGCTGTAGCAGCGACGATTGCATCATAAGAATAATCCAGTGTCATACAAACCAAAGAGCTCTCTCCCCATTAACCATAACAGATTCAATGACAGCTGGTCGCTTCGAGAATCTATGTCATCTTTTGAGGGCTCAGGGCTGTGAGATCTGGTTGTTTATGCAAGCTGCATTCATGGGGGAGGGTCGGCGCTTACAATCACGAGAACACTATGTTTATAGCGCGACCGACAGTCTTTTGGCAAACATCCCTCTCTGTGTTTGCTGTATAGGAAGTTTTCCTTTCCTTTCCGTGTGTCTTTTGTGGGTTTGTCCATTGTTGGGTCTGTCATGGTGAGTTTTCATGTAGGGTGGCTTTGAGCTTGTTAATATTATTGGAGCTGTTAGGCGCAGTCTGCCGAGCTGGATAGTCTGTATATCTCCGTCTGGAGGTCAGAGTCTCAGCCTGTGCATTCTGAACGCGTTCTGATAAGGTAACTATGGTATGTAACCTTTCTGCCCCGTTTTCTACCCGAAATCGCCTCATCTCAGGGCTCATCATTTCTTTCAGTTGCTCCATTAGTATTAATTCTTGCAGTTCCTTCGTTCGTAAGATTTCTCGAATTGACGCGAGAGTGAGCCATTTTGTGTTTAGGGAGCCATTTCGCAAATAAGCTTTCCAGGCGAGCAGCATACTGGGGGTACGCATTCTCCATTTTCTTTACGGGAAATTTTCTGAACCGTTTACGGTTACGCCTTCAGCATTCAATTTCATAGCGAGCTAGAGGGCTTTCTTAAGGACACGTCATAGTCACTCAAGTTTCATGAACGAGTGGCGCCAGTTTTAGGGAATACAATCATAGCAGCAGCACCCTGAGTCCTTGCGAGAGTTTCAGATTCCACCTCTTCCGTCCAGCCCCGAATCGAAGAAGCGAACCTCTCGAAACGGGGTCCAAAAGCTGTCCAGGGAATCCTTTCCCTTCCATTAAAATGGCCTCCAGAGGGAAGGCGCCATTGACGGTCCCCAGGATGTGGTGTAGAGAGAGCTGATCACTATCCGATTGAAGGGGCGAGGGCGGAGAAGATGAAAGTTTCGGAATTGCTCCCAGCTTTCCTTGCTTTTTGAGAGAAGACTTTCCACATCTAGTTTCCTTCATTTTCAGAGCATGGCATGTTAATCGTCTCCTTCTCGATCCTTCTCCTTCTGCCGCTCTTCAACGGTCTTCTCCACTTCTGCACGATTTCCTGTCTTCATTCGCTCTGCTGCTCTGATTTCCCTGTCCCTCTCCCCTTCTGTCCTTCACTGATGCTCTTCATCTCTGAGGATACATAGTCTGCAAGCTCTTTTTCCTGCATGCCCCACTTACTTTTCCACTCTCAATTAACAAAAGCTCCTTACTTTTTTGCTGTCCTCTTGCCATTGCAATATATGGATCAAGTCGAATGAGCTTGAATAAACCTACTCACAAACCAATACAGGTAAAAGTAATACTGTCTAATATTAATATATAGTGTATTACTAGCCACAAACTATACAATAAAACAACTAATTTATTGCAACTCAACTTAAAACAATTTCAACCAAAGCTCAGAGGATAGCTCTTAGTTAAGTAGCACTTTCTCAGTTAAATCTGTAGGAACAAGTCCTTTACACTAAAAAAATTGGGACCAACAAAAATAATGCAAAAATCAACACTAGAAGATTCAGTCACAGTTATATTTTGTGTAACTAATCTCTTATCTGTGCAATATTACCTGGCATATAGCAGATCAAACCAGTTACATGGCAAACCAAAGTGTACTGGGAAGAGTCTGTATAAGATTACTTGTGTAAACGATAACACTGAAGTCTGATTCATTATAATTATAATATCTAGCACTGGGACTCTACTGAACATACCGTCTTAGCATAATCCCGGAATGAATTTAATTTGGTGATAAGGTAGAAGGTTAGCCTAAAGAAATAAAATGGTTACCACTGTTCATCACGCACAGTATCAACAGCTCCCCGCCCCCCTAAATTTTGTTTTTTTCTTCTATCACGGTGCGAATGTACCAAACTTGATAGGAATATCCAATTTTCTGAGTCAAAAGACTAAACTTACTCCTACTCGCTTAAGGCAACGATGACAGAGATCCTGATAACTTTAAATTCATTCTGTTTGTTGGACCTAGATTTCCGCACACTTCCCAGGTACTCATTACGCTAATGGAACCCCCGCCCCAGGAGTAACAAGAATGTCGAGGGGCCAAATAAGCTCACTTCTAAACTGAAAACAACACTGTTCTTACTAAATCCGTTTGGTTCAGATCCCAGTGAAATACTAACCTGGTTTTAATCCAGTTTACCAATGGGCTAACGATTTATAGGTCATTAGCATGTCAGTAGCGTGACTATGAATCACGCTTTCCTACTGTTATCCTACCGCTGTTAAACGTTTGTAGCATACACAAAAGAACAACTGCGTGGTGCAGTACTTCAAACGCCACAGATACACACATCAGAGGCATGGAATGGCGTAACGGCAGTTGTACTGTGAAACATAATTTATTGTCACAATACGTTTATATAATTACACATAGTCAAAACATAAATCACAACAAGAAAGACGTATAGTCACAATCTAGGAGCCACAACTTCTCATGAAAATCATAGAGCTAAAAACTAGAGTGACACTTAGAACAGAAGTAAAGAACAAGATTGTCAAAACAGAAGCACTGGTAAGAATTTGAGCATCCCCGTGCGAAAGATTACAATGGAATAATATTAATACTGGACCCTCTCAGCAACGGTCGGCAACAATGCCGTGCTTATTTATAATGGATTCTCATAGCAATTGCAAATTGCTTCAAATGCCCGCTGGAAGTCAATGGACACTATGGCGCTATATTCTTAAATAATAAATGTCCTCTCAAGGACGATGCTTTGTTTCAGAACATCAGCCATAGCCACAATAAACGGAAACAATGGATCGAAGCATGAACTGAATTCGAAAACAGAAGGTTTATCCTCGCAGTAGGCAGACAATAAGATGGCAAAATCAGGGCATTGCCAAAATATGCCTAAATGGTAAGTAAGACGCATCGACAGGCAAACCATTGGCACTTTAAGTACAGTGTAGGAAGTCGCATCTCAATATAACGAAGCCTCTCACAATATGTGTCATCAATAACAGCTCTTCAATTTTTCAAAAGGCGCTTTAAATATAAAAACTGTGGATCATATTTCCAATATCAACAATCCCTTGCATCCTTTCAAATATCTACTCTATAGATCCGGTCCTAGCAAGCTTGGACTTCATCCTCTGCCAGGTTGCTCCACTTCATCATATGGTGCAAACTTACTCTAAGACCACAATTTCTCCGCAAGACTGAAACTCCCTTGCAAGCTGCAGTAAAATCTCGCCCTGTTCTAATCTTCTGGACATTTATAGCGTTTTGACACGAAACTGTAATTATGTCAAACTGGATCCTGTACCTACATCAAAAATTAACTCACAAACACTAATTCTTCCAATAAATTTTCAGATATTACAAGGCCTACACAAATAATATGTGACCTTTCATACCATAAGTCATTTTTGCACCATGCGCAGAGGCATGACTCAAAACACACACTGAGAATCACTAGACCTCTCCCGTCGGTATACCCAATAAACTGAAGATCTGCGATGCAATCATAGAGTTCACTGTCACTAGACCCCGTACTGGAACATAACAAGACTAACGATTTCATAGCTTACATTTCGGATTTGTGATTAAAAAAGACACAACTCCAGTATCGATAATTGCATGGGCTAGTCACACAGGAAGGAGCTTGAGTCCACAGCTCAAGACTCGTTCAAAGAAAATCCAAACATTCTCCGATCGATTTGACATCAGATTAACTGGGAGACCAGGTTTCGTCCACTTGCGAAACTTCTCGGCAGCACACGAAAAGGGAAGTCCCCTAAATACTATTTTGCCACTCGAAATACATCAGCTGCATTAGACAATAAGCAACATAAAATCCAGGATTCCTACAAAAGAGACCACGGTAAGCCACAGTCGAAAGTCTACTGGCTTGTATAACTCGTGGCTCCAAGGTTCATTCCCCTTGATAATATTAATACGATTCTGTAACAACTTCCATACTAACCAACACTATCAAAACAACCCTAAAGTTTCAGTTACCCAAAAGCCTAAAATAGATATTAGCAATGAATTACTTCTGTAGTAACTATGGGAACATACAGTACGCTATGTCAGACATCATCCGGGGACGACGCAGTCCAGTTTTGTGGGCGACAGATGCCCAGAAAGAAAGGGATACTATGAAGAAATAACGACAGAGAGTTACCAAATCTCTTCCACTGTGTCTTTTGGCTCGCACTGTAATAGGTAATAGTTTCCGTAGACATTGCTCAGAAGAATTATATGTTTCTGGGTGATTTGAAATGTTTTAAACTCTTCTCAGTTAAGCAATGGAAGCCAAATCCCTGAGGAAACAAGGATCCTGAGAGTATTTAGGGTCTTCAGCCACACTTACCCCTGAGGTACTGATATGGCTCATGAGGAGACCCCCAGCTGGTAATTAAGATAATAATTAACAAAAACAGTTAAATACCAAGCAATACAAGAACATATAGTGAAGAAAGAAACAACAGTGAAATTTCGTTTGCTATGAATTTATGTATATTAGACCAAGCTAAATTTGGTTCAAGAATAACACAAGTGAAAAAAAATGAAAATATTATGAATATTGTATATGTATACCGTTAATGTATACAGCAAACTGGTAAATGGAGATAAAAATAGTCTTAACACAAAAGTTCTGTTTATATTAGGGTCACCCTTTCACGCATGGGGCTGATGTTTATGAATCCTAATTTTTAATCAAATGATCTGGTATGACCTAAGATCGATTAGTGTTTTGGTTCCCTTTTCTAAGCCAAGTAAACACACTTATTTAACATGAATGGGGTTGAATAGCTGGATATGCGACGTACACACTAATCAACTTGCATCAGTTGTTCTTCACATTTCCGGCCCAAGTTGCCTGCGGGAATAATTCGTGTTCAAGTACTTGCAAGCGTTTTCACTACACTACACTGCGAAGTTTTCACCAGCCTTTTGTCACCACCAGGGAGCTAGGATGATTTACACACAAAGGAACACTCTATTTAGCTCTCTGGTTAGCGTGGCACTAATTTTGTCCTGAGTGTGGCCCTCATAAACCAGGCTCAGAATATTAGATCAAATTTATTATATAAATGACATGGGACCAATGGTTGAGGCGCCATTCTTCAGAGCTGCCCAAGACATGGATGATATTAATAGGGTAGGGGCATAGGCAGACATTATATTATCATCTGTTGTAAAAGGCATACAAAATCATCTATAGTAAATACATGATTATGCAAATAATGTGTTAATCTAAAATAAATCACACGACGGGCCAGGGTTAGCACCACATGCTTTTCTGTAAAAAACCTGATGGACCAAACAGTAAATGAGGCATATGCATTTTGGGAAAAAAATATATCCATTACAGAAAACAAGTAAGGCAATATTGGACTGAAAAGCAGTGCAAAACATTAACTTAATGTTAATTGCATATACATGAAAATTTAACTAATGAAAAGCAGTTTCAAAACACTTCAATACAAATACATGCATATTGTGGGGGTGGGGCGTTTGCGCGTGGGAGTAGGAGAGGGGCCAGTTTGCGCTCTACCCCGAATTGATTCCAAGATTGAATTTTGTGACCTCAAAAACGGCATACTACTATTATAATAAGTATTCTCTCTCGCTGGTCTGAACAGATTATTATTGTTAGAAGTATCCTGCAACTGGCCTTGTCTTTTCGGGGAGCTTTTGCAGATCGTGAGTAAAATATACACGTTCTAGAATCTCATTATATACAGCCTAACCGCGGTCATTCACCCTCTGCCAAGTTCAGGAAATTCCTACCCTACTTGATAACCGGTGAATGTTCCCCTAAAATTGTTACTCCGCCGAGAAAATCCTGACAAATATCTGGGGCATGGCCTGAGCCCTCCGAGTCACAGGTAATACCCCCCGGCTTTATCTGCGGTACATTAGCCTCTCAGGTACTCTATCATCAATGCGACAAGATGAACTCCGAAACAACTTCCGAAGGGAGGTCATTGTCGCGATTAGGCAGACAGAAAGAACAACAAGATTGTTTGCGGACGAATAATTACGCGACACAAGCCCGTGCCCCACTGCAAAGTGTCGTTAAATCCTCTCTTTCGTTCCTGCACAACGTTTTGTTACTATTAGAACCCTGGCCCGGATCAAAATGTTCTGAGTTAATGTTCTTACATCTCGACTGTCGACTAATAGTTTTTCAAACTCTGCACATGTTTAGGATGGAGAGGTTTTTCTATCACTACAAAAAACATTCCTCATTGAAATTCACTGCACGAGTGAATTGGTAAGAGGTCCACGCTTCATATTACATCCCATAGTGCACATTCGAATATTCTCGGTCAATGATTACCAACAACTTCCCGATACCATCTTCCTGGAACATTACAACCTTTCCGCTCATGTGCGTCCAACTGATAATTATCGCCCCGCCCTTTGGCAAAACCATTACAATCGATCACTGAACCATTCTGGGCTGAAAGGATAATTTACGTCACCTAAGTCTTATTCTAGCGATAATCACACACCTTTTTGCTGGCCGAGTTACTCCCCGTGTGACAACCACGCGCCACAAACTTCATGGTGTACCGCACAATGTCTACCATGGATTGTCGTATAAACTGTTGCACCCATCCTCCTACCTCTTAACAAGGTAAAGCGGAGCGCAAACAAACATGATACCTTACTGAAAGGAGTCTAAGGTGATTTCGAAAATACCAAACTAATAACTGCTTGATAGCAGAGAGAAGAAATGTGCCACCACGAAATTTCATACATACGATAATCAGGCACTCAACAAAATAAACAACGACTAACGAGCAGGAGAGGACAAGAGATCGACAGCAAAAATTATGTGACACATACGTCTCTAAGACACATATCATGACTGGCCCCTAGGCTCAGGCCCTATACCCTCATTTGTTCCCCAATAGTACCTCAATTAGTAAAACCAACACCAACCCAAAATCTCTACTTAGGAATACAGTCTGGCTTCTGGCTTCAGAGAAATCAAACTTAAGGCACCTTGTGTCTTTAAAATGCCTCTTACACACGTGACATCTGAGATCCCATTATTAAATTGTACTATTAACAATAAATTCCCCATTCATGACACTCACGTGGCTTCAAATTCCTAGGATTCAGGTTTTCCGTGTTAATTAAGGTAGAGTTTCATTCCTCTCATAGGATATAATACCTTCAGATGCCTCAAACAAGGTCGGGTTCGATAAATCTGGGAAATTCTGATCCTAATTCTTAACTCCGGCTGTCCTGGCTGAGGTCCTCTGAACGATTAAATAGAATCACAGTACTACTTCAACCGACTAAAATGTCTCGGTTATTATTGGCAAAATCTTTCGATCGAGACAGCACGTTTGTTATTTACTATTAGAAATGTTGTTAATGGTTAAACATCCAACTGCTGGCCAGAAGTTTTCAGTCATACGCGTTGGACTTTTGCTGGGTCTATTAAAAAAATTTCCCTCTATCATCAATAATGTATTCGTAACAATCCTTGTCCGAAAGCGATTACAACATTTCCCGTCGTCTTCAGTGCGTGCCTACAACATGTCATCACCTGGAACTAATTAATGAGCCCTGACCTATGCAAACAAACATTCATCGTGTGACCAGCTGGGTGGTGTTCTCCTCATCACGCGAGATATTAGGGAATCACACGTAGTCCATGGTCCAGCGCTAAATAAACTTTCTGGGGGGGTACACCGTGTTAATCCGGCGCGCACCAGTGTTTTGGTACACGAGAATCTTACCAACATGGCCGTCAGTCAATAATTGCAATCACCTGTCTATCTCTCTCAGAGGATGGTCAGTGTAAACAGACATGACGAATTGCGCTACAGGAAGAAGTGTCAACAATGACTCGCGAAAAATACCATCACCGCCGCACAGAAACGAGAACGAACCTAATTAAGTGCAACAATAATCCCATATTAAACCCTAGATCGAGCGAATTACACAGACTCTGCGCACACAAAACGCCGAATAGTCGGGCAGAGCTGTTCATAAGTGCAATTACACCTTCAGCGGTAAGTCTAGGTTGTCCCTAACTGGGTCCACTTGAAACAAGGAATCCTAAAACCGTGCAGGTGCAAGCAAAGTGATGACTTCGGGAGTATTCTCTCTGTCTTTTTATTAGAATTCCCTTCCATCCTCTGGCCTGTCCTATACTACCTTCGATGATTTCTCCATGGACAATCAATGGAGAAGGCGCTCGTGAAGCAGTCTTACAATGCTCTCAGATATAAAGTGACTCTCGTTTTGCTCCCCACACACACATGAGTTCTCCTCTCGCCGTTGGAAAGATTCAATCAGAAGTAGTTTAGTTAACGCATTTCCCCACCAAATCATACCACAATTAGGCGCTGATTTTTGGTATCGGTCTTCCCACCAACCCCACATATTGAACTTTAACATTATACACATCTACAGATATTTTCCCTTAACATGTCAATTTTCAAACATCATTCTGAACATTACGTCCTGACCATATAATGTCTTGCCACTTCCGTGTTTATTTGTCATGTTTACGAAAATCACTCACATCAACCGAGTATCTAACCTAATTATTATTGTGGTAAATCTCTACCACTTTGTTACTTACATCATAGTTGTTTATTGCAAACAACTCTGGGTGTGACAAACGAATTACGTCGCTCATCATTCTCATATATCACACTAGAAATCTTCTCGACATCTCAGATTAACATAACCAACCACCTGGCTTTGCAATATGGCCAAAATTAGCACATTACCTAAAATTCCACCTGTGCAAAGACAATTTCCCCGCTTACTCACCTCTGGTCCCGTCTGGCTTACACAATGAGTACTGAGCGAGTAACCCAAACAAGTCACTATAATAGACTTTTTAATCCACCTGATGCTGACGATTAAAATAAAACACCGTCAACATGGCTACAAAAACAGGCTCAAACAGGGCAACTGGGGTGGTGGTGAGACAAGATAAACACCCTCGATCGCGCTGAAATCGTAGACAATATAAAATGAAAAGGTGCACGTAGGAGGCAGTGAGTAAGTACGGCGGAGAGCAATCTGGAGAAAGAAAAGCAGACACGAACTAATTTAGATAATAATACTTCACCATAAACTTTCCTCTTGTTTATTTACATATCACAATATCTGTGACAATAAATATGATAATCAGCATCATATATCTATTTCATTATCTCACTTTTCTTTTACCTAGCTGTTTAATCGTCCCATTTTCGCACAACCAATTTGATGCGAGACTTATAACAATTACCAGATGCCGTAATCTTAACTAGTGAGAGCGCGCGCGTACTTAGGTACGCATCTATGTTAACTGAAAATAACTTAAAATGACTATGCACCAAAGTGCACGAATTCGTGCGATAAAATCGTTTTTGGTTTTTCATAGAGCGCTGATGACACGTCAGATAGGTGACGTCATAGAGCTGAGAGACAAGATGCCGGTTTTTTTTAAGACAGACGTTTGTGGCTAGTCTTTTGAGCCTCCCATGCGCGGGAATAAACTGATTATAATTTGATATCTTAAACTACCTTCCGAAGGCGAAGCGTTAGCCACAAGCCAAGTTCGATTTTATCTGCGTCATATCCCTCACGTGGATATTGCCGCAAAGGTATTTTTTACAAGATTTTTAGACAGGGCCTTCAGTAACGGCATTGCGGACCTACCTGCTAGTGAGTTTCAAAATCCAACTCTTAACGAAGTAATATCAAAGACAACAATTTTACACTACAGTATCAAGATAAGCATGTCTAAACCGGGCCCAAAGAAATAATAAAGAAAGTAACTCTTTCCGACATCCCATAGGAAAGGAAGTGAATTATTTTCACCTCAATATCATTTTTTAACCGTTTGCCGGATTGGGTCCAACGGACATTCTGAAGGTCAGTCAAGGGACTTTGTAACATTGCCATTGACTGCAGAATTACATTAATCAACCCATAGCCTATGTTCACAATTATGTCGTCAACAATGACTAGTCGTCCATCGTAAATCGTCAAATAAATGAATAGACACAGAGAATTAATTAATAAGTCAAGACATGAATTCAGCTCCATCACTATTATAACATACATATTGTTCACCTGTAAAGCCCGACCAAACTGACAGCTCTTCGTCAGCATAGGCATTATGAACCTATAATCAGCGGCCACACTGTAAGCCCGACCAAACTACAGCATTCTTAGTCAACCGCTAACCTTATTAACTAGGAACATTCGCGCGTTATAAATCAAGACAACTCAAACTTAAATCAAACAATTATCCATAACACCGAGTCAAAACATTACTTCCACAACACTAGCTTTTCACCTACTCTCCTACACTCAGACACAGAATCGTCTTTTTTTCTCAACTTAGCACGCATATTTTTGCTGTCTATTTCGCTATTCCTTTGATGAAGGTTTACCACAGAACCTATTAGGTGCTAACGTTGAGAACCCATCAACAATTAAACGCACAGCATCTTGAAACATCGTTGTAATAGATCAGTCACAAGCGATCTCAGGGGAAATTACATTTCCTACGTAGAAAGAGCAGAACTTGAAACCAAGGGCAGACAATTTCTATTACCTTCCCCCTGAATATTTCGTTTGAAAGTAATTAAACACGGAGTATACGAGCAAGATCAAAGGAGACAATTGCTCGCTAGAATTGCCCATACCAAGCAGAGAGACGTGTAAACACATTTGGGACACGATTAGCAAATTAACGTTATGCCTGATCTAAGCGAGACAGACTGGGTTCTGGTTTTCCATGTTCTAGCGTGAAGAATGCTCTTTGACTTAACGTACTCCCCCAAGATTTAAAAAAAACGTACGGTGCTAAATCAGAGCAACGACAGTCATGGTTTCGGTCACACTAGTGTAACACCCATTCCCTTTTGATTCTCAGATATATATAACCCCAGCAATCTAACCAATTTATCCCAGATACCCGCCACAGAATGTTTCAACAGAACATCTAGCATCCAATCTCTTACTAATAGTAGAATTACTTAGTTTTTTCGATTCGGAAGATACACTCTTTTCTGTCTCTCTTCCTTACATCGTCCTCTAGCCACCAGACGCGTCAAAAAGCAGTCAGTGGCCATTACCGCCTAGTGCGTCTTAGGGCAACAGCAGATAGAGTCTTTCTTTGCCATTGTTTCCACCTCCCATCCACCCTCTATGGCGTCTTTAGGGCAACGTCAAATCAATCCTTTCGCGTTGTTTCCGTAATCGAAGTGACCTGGCAAACGGACTGATCACCCGTTGGTTTCTTCTATTTCTGTGCTCTGTCGGTAAATACTATACTAAGATTGAATGATTTGCTAGTTTATCAGTATTTCTAATTTTAACTAGCGATTTTCTGTGCAAAAGAGTGGATTTACCAGACATAGGATCCAACATTCTATATTTTCCTCTAAGGTTATTTACTGTGTTTTACATTGACTAGTCAGAATAAATAATACATAATCACTCTAGTCAAAACACTATTCCAGCTATATAAAATAATTTCATTAATAGCTAGTAACACAGTTTAGAGAATATTGTAACCAACTGGTAAATGCAAATCCCTTTCCCACCCATGAGTATTCGACGAACAACTATTTATTCTAATTCACATGATCATCATTTACAAAAAAATTCAATCATCATGAATTCTATGAAATAACATACCTTTCGTCAATACCTCAGGATGAACAGTGCATTTACCAGTGGTTAAAATTATTCTCTAACTGGTTACTAGCTTATTTAATTAAATTATTTTATATAGCTGGAATAGTTTTTCGGACTAACTTTATTACTTATTCTGCTAGTCCTCGTAACACAGTAAAACCTAGAGAAATATATAGATTGTCGGACCTATCTGATTAAATCACTCTGCACACACGAAAATCTAGTAAATAAAAATACGACACTAAACTAACAAATCACCTCAATCTCTAGTATTAGTAATTACCACAGCACCAGAAATAAAACCCACCGGCTGATCATCCCCCGTTTGAGCAGTCCTTCGCATTAGCAGGACAACAACAGCAAAATGGATTGACTTTGCCGTTGCCTAAAGAACGCCAATAGGCGTGAGGTAAACAAACTGGGACAAAGAAAAACACTATCGCTTTGCCCTAAACAGACGAGCCACTAGGCTAATGAGCACTGATACTGCTTTGCGGTGCCGTACGCGTGGACTAGGAGCTGGAAGAAGAAGAAGAAGACCTGAAACAAACGAATCTTCCAATCGAAAAAACTAAGTAATTCGTACTATTGATAAGAAATCAGCTAATGTTTTCTCTGAAATTCTGGCGGTACACGAGGATAAAATTGAGTTAGAACACATGCTTGGTTATCATATATCTGAAAATCAAAGGAAGAGATACACACTATTCAGCGAAACCAACTCTCTGCTACATTTAACACCGTACCGTTTAAATCTTGGGGAGTACGTTAATCAAAGCCATTCTTAGACGTCACACAAACACTCGCAAACCATCACACCCACGTCCTCTCGCTTAGATCAGTGCAAAACGTAATTTCGCCATAATCATGCAAATTTACACGTCCCTCTGCTTGTATGGGCAATTCTAGCGAGCAATGTCCTTTGGATCTTCAGCGACCTCCGTGGCTCTCTAATTACCTTTCAACCGACATTCAGGGAAGGTAACACAGAAATTGGTCTGCCCTTGGTTCAAAATTATCTGCTCTTTCTACTAAAATGTATTTCCCCTGATCGCTGTCATGATCCACTTACAACGATTTTCAATCGCTCGTTTTAATTACAGCGCAACGTTAGCTAATAAGGTCTGCTGCAAACCTTCATAAAAGAACATAGAGCAGAAACAGCAATAAATAAGCGTGCAAAATTACAAGACAAGACTCTGCTGAGTGTTAGGAGATCGGCGAAAAGCGCTAGTTGTTGGATAAAATGTTCTTTGACTCGTGTAGCGTTCTTGTTTGAAGTTTGGAGGTTTCTTTATTATAACGCGAAATGCTCATAGTATCTTAACCAGGTTACTGCGACTACAATGCTTTAGTTTTGGATCGCGCTTACAGCTGGCCGATCTATTTTCATAGTTCATAATGCTACTGACTAAGAAGGCTGTCAGTTTTTGTCGGGCTCTTACAGGTGCAACAACTTATGTCTAATAGAACTGGCGACGCTGAATTCCATGTCTTAATGATAATTAATACTCATTCATTTATTTGACTATACATGGACGACAACACTCACTTGTTGACGACCATAATAGAACATGGCCAATGGTATAAGAATTCTGCACCAATGGCAACACAAAAACAATCTACTTAGACTCGACCTCAATGACCTTGGACAATCCGCAACGAGTAAAGTATTCGAGGTCTGAAAATAATTCACTTCCTTTCCATATTGCGATTCTTGAAACAAGCTTCTTTATTATTTCTTCTTGAGCCGGACATCGTTATCTTGATACTTCATCAAAAAATATCCGCTCTTGATATACCTCGTAAGATGGATTTTGAAACTCACTAGCAGTAGGTCACAATGCCTGTACTGAAGCCCTGTCAAACATCTTGTAAAAAAACTTGCGTCAAATATCCACGTGGAGATATTTGACGAAGACATAAATCGAACTTGGTTTCTCTGTGGCTATCGAGCTTCGCCTTGGAAGGTAAGTTAAGATATACCAAATTATAACTCACTTATTCCCGCACATCATGGCACACTCAAAAGACACAGCCACAACGCTGTCTTAAAAAAACCGGACTATCTTGAGTCTCTCATACCTGCTCTATGACGTCCACTATCTGACGTCCTATATCTCGCTCTATTGAAAAACCAACTGCGTTTTATCGACACCGAATTCTATATCATGTGAGGTGCGCATAAATACATTTAAGTTAATATCATTAACATACGATGCGTACAAGCTAAGTACTGTTATCATCATAGTTACAGGAACATTTATGCGGCATATGGTAATCCTGTTAAGTCTCGCCATCAAAATTGGTTCTTGCAAAATGGACGTACAACAGCTAGGCAAAACAAAAAAGTGTAAGATAATGAAATAGAGATATATGAAAGCTATATATCATATATGTCCACAGATATCTGTGATAATGTAGAATACTACACCAATTATGAAAGTACTTTATGTGACGAAATTATTAACATCTAAATTAGTACGTTCTCACTTTTCTTTCCCAATTCTCTACTCCGGCCGTACCTTACTCCAACCATGCCTCCTACGTGCACCTCTTCATTTTAGAATTGTCTCTACGCTTCCGATCGAGGTCTTATCACATTGTGATTCACACCACCCAGTTGCCCTGTCTTTGACCTGGTTTTTGTAGCCATGTTTGACAGTGTTTATTTCAATCGTCAGCATCAGGTTGATTAAAAGTCACTCTATCGTGAACTCTGTTCCGGAGTTTAACTCGCCAGACTCATGAGGTAAAGCCAAGAACGCGACCAGTGTTGAGTAAGCGGGGATTTGTCTTTGCACAAGGTGGAATTTTAGGTAATGTCGCTAAATTTTGCCAATATTGCAAAGCAAGGCTGTTTGGTAATCAGAGATGTCAGAAGATATCATCCATATATGCAGAATGATGAGCGTACGTAATCGTTCACCCAGACGTGATTGCAATAAACAACTATGAGAAAAGTAACAAAGGTGGTAGAGATTTACCATACACATAATAATTAAGTTATGATCAGGTGATGTAGTGATTCACTCGTAAAACATGAAAAAAAACACGGAAGTGGCAAGAGACCTTATCTGGTCATGACGTATGTTCAGTGATTCTTCACTCGAAAACATAACATGTAAACAGGGCACATCATATCTATATGTCCATATAGTAAAAGTTCAACATTGAGGGTGGGGAAACCCCTAACAAATCAGACGCCTAATTCTGTGGTTGATTATGGTGTTGAGGAATGTTAACTAAACTACTTCTGATTGAGAATCTTAACCCAACGGAGAAACATGTGCGTGGGAAGCAAAAAGTTTCAACTTATAACCTAGAGCATTGACAAAGCACTGCTCACTGGCCTCCCATTTTTGTCATGGGAAGAACATAGACACACCAGTATAGGACCGCCAGAGGACTGAAGGGAAGTTACTAAAACACAGACAAAGAAGTAACTCCAGAGTCATCACTTTGCACTCACACCCCACCCCCCGAGACTACCACGTTCTAGGACATCCTATTTCACAAGTGACAACCCAGTCTTACGTGGCGACACCTACACTTAACCTGACAAGGTGTAAATGCATCTTAAACCACTGCCGACATATTATCGGCCGTTTCTGTCTGACCAGATCTGTAATTCGGAGGCTCGATCTCGGCGTGTAAAATGGGATATTGTCACATAATTAGGAGTTCGTTCTCGTTTCCTCTTCGGCAGTCATTGGAGTTTATTTTCGTAGTCTGTTTACCACTGCTTCCTGTAGCATTTCGTCATGTCTGTTTACCTGACCATCCCTGCTGAGGAGTCAAGAACAGTTAGATGACAATATTACTGACCAGCAATGTTGGTAAAATTCTCGTGTATACCAAGACACTGAGGTCGCGCCGGATTACCACAAGAGTACCCCCCAGCAAGATTTATTAGCGCTGACATGCTACATGTGACATTATAACCTAAATATCTCTCGTGAGAGAACACACCCCACTGGTCACACAATGAATGTTTGTTATGCCATAGAGGTACAGGGCATATTATCCAGGTGATGACAGGTGTAGGCACGCACCTTGAAGACGACGGAGAAATGTTTGTAAATCGCTTCCGACAGGATTGTTACGAATACATTATTTGTATGATATGAGAAATTATTTAATAACCCCATCAAACCACGCATGACCTGAAACTACTGCCAGCATTTGAGATGTAAACATTAACAACATTCTCATAGTAAACAACAACGTGCGTCGATCGAAAGTTGCAATATAACCTGACATTTTAGTCGGTTGAAAGGACTCTGATTATTTACTCGCAAGGCGTACCTCTGCCAGGACGGCAAGAGTTAAGAATCAGGGATCAGTCTATCCATTATCGAACCAGACCTTGATTTAGCATCTTGAAGCGGCTATATCGAGGAAAACACAACCTTAATTAACACACGAAAAACCTGAATCCTAGGAATTTAGGAAACACGAAGGTCAAGATGGGAACTAATTGTAAAGCGTAACACCTCATAACACGTGTAAGAGAGCATTTAAACAAGTTCCTTAACATTTCTCTGAGCCAGAACCAGACTGTATTCTTCCTAAAAGAGATTTTGGGTTGGGTGTACGAATTGAGGTACTAATTTTTCAGAACAAAAGAGGGTATAGGTGGCCTGAAGTCGACCTAGACACCATCATTATATTGTCTTAGAGACGCGTGTCACAATACAATTTGTGCGTCCCACAATCTCTTGTCCTTCTCCTGCCGTAGTCGTTAATATTTTGTTGTGTGCAACTGATTAACGTTGAAATTTCCTGTGTCCGGCACATTTCTCTCTCTGCTATCAAGCATATATTTGGTATTTTCAAATCACCTTACACTCCTTTCAGTAATAGTTATCATGTTTGTTTGCCCGCTTTACCTTGTTAAGAGTAGGAGGATGGTGCAACATTAACCGACAATCCACTGGTAGACATTCTCGTACACCAGAAGTTTGGCGCCTGTTTCACACGGAAAACGGCCAGCACAGCGTTGAATTACTCGATCTAATTAAGACTATGTGTGACGACCTTAGCCAAGATGGTAATACGATGAATTTTTGTTTGCACAAGGGCGGGGCGATAATTATCAGTTGGACGCACCTGAGCGGAAAGGTTGTAATAGTTCCAGGAAGATGTAAGAAGTTGTATGTAATCATTGACGAGAATATTCGAATGTCACTATTGCCATATATGGAAGACGTGACCTTTACAATCACTCGCAGAATTTCAATGAGGAAATTTTTTTTAAAAACCCCATCCTAAACACGCATGTTTGAAACTATTAGCCGACAATCGAGATGTAAACATAACAACATTTCTGATTCGGGCCAGGTCTAATAGTAAACAACACGTGCCAGGAACGAAAGAGAGGATATAACGACACTTTTGCAGTGGGGGGCTTTGTCGCGTAATTATTCGTCCGACAATCTTCTGTCTTTCTCTGCCTCATCGGACAATGACCTCCCTCGGAATTTTCGAGTTCATTGTCGCATTGATATTTACCTGACAAGGGCTAATGACCCAGATAAGCCGGGATTTTCCGTGGGGGTTGACCCGAGGCGAGCCTCGGCCACTGCCCCAGACATATTTCAGATTTTCCCCGGCGGAGTAGCCAATTCTTATGAGAACATTTCAACCGAGGGTATAAGTAGGGTAGGAATTTCCTGAGTGGCAAGGTGACAATGACCGCGTTAGCTGCTAGTGCAGACATTATAGAACGTGTATATTTACTCACATCTGCAAAAGCGCCCCCGAACAGACAAGTCCCCCAGTTCTGGCAAGATACTTCTAACAAATAATCTGTCAGACCAGCGAAGAAAGGAAATACTACTCATAGTATATGCCGTTTTTGAGGCAAATTAACAATCTTGGAATCAATTCGGGTGAGCGAAATGCATTACCCCCCTCTTCTATACACAGCCAAGTATTGGTACACAGAATGTTTTGAAACTGCGCTTTCATATATTATTTCATTATATGCAATTAAACATTATTAATGTTTTGCACTGCTTTTCAGTCATTTGCCTACTTTCCTGTAATGGATACATCTTTTCCACAACTGCATATCTACTGTTTCTGTCCTTCAGGTTTTACACAGACAGCCACAGTGTGGCTACCCTGGCCGCGTCTTTATTTAATGTAACCCATATACATGCATCCACTGTATTTACTATATGATTTTGTACTGCCTTTACAACAGTTGATAATATATGTATGACTCTTATGCCCCTATCCCCCCCTAATTATATACAGTATATGCAGCTCGAATGAATGGCGCTCAACATTGTCCCCACTACTCATTTATATAATCAATTTCAGACTAAGAACTGAGCCTGGTTTATGGCACCACACTCAGGACAAATTATGCCTCTAACCAGAGAGCTAAATTCCTTTTAAAAGTGTTCTTTCGTGCTGAATCTCAGCTCCCTGGTGGTAGACAAAACAGGCAGTGAAAACTCAGCAAAGCAATCATATTAATGACAGTAGTAGAGTACCTAGAAACCTTGCAGTACCTTGACACGAATTATTCAGCAACTTGCCGGGGGAATTGAACCCTTGCAGTATAGTGTGACGTCATACAGACAACATACCCCATATCATGATAAAGTGCACTTTAAAAAGGACAGCAAACACTAATCGATCTTAGGTCATACCAGTCAACTGATTAAAATTAGAGACATAAACATCAGCCACGAGAAAGGGACACCCTAATATAAACAGAACTTTTGTGTAGACTCACTTATTATCTCATTTCAACCCAGCTGCTGTATACATTAACGGTAATACATATACATATATAATATTTGTATTCTTTTTTTTCTTGTGTGTTTTCTGTATCCAATTTAGCTTGGTCTAATCTATACATCTAAATTCACTAGAAACGAAATTCACTGTGTTTCTTTCTTTCACTATAAGTTCTCTGTATTGCTCTTGGTAGTTCAACTGATTTTGGTTAATTGATTATCTTAATTTACCAGCTGGGGTCTCTTGAGCCATATCAGTAACCCTCAGGGAAGTGGCTGAAGACCTACACATACTCTCAGGATCCTTGATGGGATTTGCTTCATTTGCTTAACCTGAGAAGAGGTGAAAGATTTCAGTCTCCTGAAACATTTCTTCTACAAGTGTCGGACTATTTACTTACAGCGAGCGAAAAAACACTGATGAAAGACGATTGGTAAGCTCACTTTTATTCTTCATCTATCCTTCCTCTCATACCCTGTCGCCACAAAACTGGACTGCTCGTCCCCGGAGAACTCATAGCATCTAGTAAGATCCCCTAGACACACTCTTACATTTAATTGCTAATATACATTTTACCTTATGGGTAACAAATCTTGGGTTAACTAGTTTGGGATAT
Source organism: Oreohelix idahoensis (assembly GCA_024509875.1). NCBI lineage: Eukaryota > Metazoa > Mollusca > Gastropoda > Stylommatophora > Oreohelicidae > Oreohelix > Oreohelix idahoensis. Next base: position 25,888 of record JAMPIV010016699.1, read on the forward strand.
GAAGTTGTTAAACGAGTAAATATTATCAAGGGAATGATCTTAGTAAATGTTAAGTGAAAAAAAAATAGTTTCCGATTACGAGGTTTTATGTTGAGCTTGAGTTTAAGCTGATGTTAAGTTAAAATAGTATTAGCAGGGACACTCCCTCGTGTGATCGAGAGAGAAGTTTTCCAAGTGGCGAAACACTGGTCAGGTTCAAATCGCGGCAGATGTTCTTATTTCTTCTGTGACAACTGTCTTAGAGCTGTGCAGTAGCTCGTGTGATTATAGCCCATGCATTCATCGAGACCTGAGTTGTGTTTTTTTTAAACACCGATTCTCGTGTCTTTTTTTGGCGGGTCCTAGTGTGTGAACCTAATTGCAGTCTGTATATATTTGGGTACAGACAGGGAGAGTGCGCGTTCTACAATTGAGTGTGTGTGTTTTGAGAATGCCTGCGCCGTGCAAAGAGTTTATAAAGGCCATATTTATTTTTGTAAAGGCTATAATTTCTGAATTTATTGGACGAATTCGTGTTTGAGAGTATTTTTGAGATGAGGTAAGGATCCAGACATTTGTTTGAATATAATAAAATGTCAAGATGATGAATGTGCGAGATTAACTGCAGATTTGTCCAGGGAGTGCAGTCCTTGCGAGAAATTCCGAAAAGTATTCACCATTGATGTAGTTAGCACGGCGGAGTGATGATGTCTCGTTTGGCTAACCGATTCTATATGATATTTGAGGAGGCAAATTGTTATGTTTGAAAGGATCCACAGTTATATTAAAGCGCCAAGGCGTTGAGAAGAGCCGTTTTGTTTGATGAAGCATATTTGAGAGGCCATCGTTATCAATATTGGTGGGGTTCCACAACTACATTAAAGCGCCAATGTTGAGACGGCGCTCTTTGATGTGGCATATTTGAGGAATTTATTTATTTGTACCAGCACGGCGCGGATAAAACCGTTGCTGGGAATAAAGGTGATCCATTGTTTCCGTTTAATTGTTATGCTGATGTTGGAAAAAGGAATCGTTGGAGAGGGCCATTTTTAATTATATTTAACATTTAGAGCGACCAATGTTAAGATCGTCACATGTTGATGGAAGGCTTATTTGATGAATTCTTATTATATAAGGCACGGTGGATGGCCGGACCGTTGCTGAGAGGATCCCGCTAGTAATATGTGATTATATTAAGCAACGGCGGATGGCCGCGACAGCGTTGCTGATGTGAAACAGTAGTATTGTTTATATAGCAGCTCATGATTATGGAGAAGTGGCACAGATGGGGACTCATAGTAATCTTCTCATTGTTGGTGAGTTATGTTTTGAACTATGTGTTAAATATATAAACGTATTGTGACACAATTAAATTATCCGTTAACCAGTATTACACCTGCCGTTACAGCCAATCCATGTCTGATGATGGTGTGTATCTGCGTCTGGCCGGTGTGAAATTGCACCACGCACCACCACTACAAAACATACTAATACACGGTAGAGAGGAACCTGTAGGCGTGCGTTGTATAGTCACGCATGACCATAAATAGCCGAATAAAATACTATATAAATAAGGAGTTAAATCATCAGACCAGAAAAACCAACATAGAGTAACAGTGGTGGTTTTTCAGTTTAGAAGGAGCTTACACCTACGTATTCGCGTAAAATAGCTGGGTGGCGGAAATCTAGGTCAACAAACAGAATGAATTTAATAGCAGGATCTCGTGTGAAGCAGTGGTATGTTTAGTCTTTCAGAATTTGAATTATTTTGGACATTTCGCGTGATATAAAGAAAAAATGTTTCTGCTCTGTGGGGGGGTCTATGACACTGTGGTTAACCCAATAAAAGGAACAACCATTCACCATTTAATTCAATCTCTCAGACCAGGTCAGTTCATGTGCTTAATATATTATAATGATAAAGAATCCAACTTTAGAATCGTTTACACAAGTTAATTCTTTAAACAGCTTCCAGTACACTTTTGCATCGTAACTGGGATTTGATCTTATATGCAGGTAATATTGCACCGATAGAATAGTACACAAAATAATAACTGGTGACTGATCTTCTAGTGGTCTGGTCCAATTTTTTTAGTTAAGTTGTATACAAGATTTAACTGAGCTACTTAAACTAAAAGAGCTATCCTATCTTGGTTGAAATTGTTTGTTGTTGCAAAATTTTGTTTTATTGTTGTGGCAGTAATACACTTTTTTTATAAATTATTAGGACAGTATTACTTTTACCTGTATTGGTTTGTGAGTAGTTTTATTCAAACTCATTCGACTTTGATTCCAATATTGCAATGGCAGAGACAGCAAAAGTAAGTAGCTTTGTTAATTGAGAGTGGAAAAAGGAAGTGGGGCCTTGCAGGAAAAAGAGGCTTGGCAGACTATGTAATCCTCAGAGATTGAAGTGCATCAGATGAAAGCAGAAGCGGAGAGGACAGGACAGGGTTATCAGAAGCAGCAGGAAGCTGAGAAGGGGATCGTGAAATAAGGAGCGGCAGGAGAGGATGGAGATGGAAAAAACGATAACATGGCCTGAAAATTGATAGGGAAACTAGATGTGGAACTTCTCTTCAAACACAAGCAAGGAAGCAGTGGGGGCAATTTCCGAATACTTCATCTTCTCCGCCCTCGAGCCCCTTCAATCGGATATAGTGCATTCAGCACTCTCTTACACAACCACCTGGCGGACCGATGGGCCTGTCCCTATGGAGCCCATATTATTGGAGATCGGGAGATATAGAGATTCCAATGGGACAGCATTTTTGACCGTTTTCGAGGAGGTTCGCTTCTTCGTTTAGGGCTGCGAACCCGGAAAGAGGTGTGAATCCTCGAAACCTCTCGCAAGGGGAGAATCAGGGGAGCTGGCTATGAATGTATTCTCCTAAAACTGGCGCCTCATGACACAGGATTGGGACCTATGACTGTCTTAGAAAGCCTCTTAAACACCCATAAAAAATCCCAACACACGAAAAACACAAAAACTAAACCAAAAAACACAACAACCCAACCAGCAAATAGGACCAAACAACCCGCGCTACAACCCCCAACTCCAAAGCACGACAACCCCACCGCCGTACCCCCACCCACGCCAATACTCCCACCCCTACACGCCAGACGCAGACCCCACCTACCAAAATTCCCACCAACAAACCCAACCCCCCCAAGCACACACACCCCTGACTCGTACCGCCCCTTACTAATAACTGCCAAGGGACGGCGCGACCTAACCTTATTACACTCACCCCCCAATACCACCCGCCAGAGCCCTACCACCCCCCCACACGTCCACCCACCCTAACAGCTTCACCATACCATACCACTTCCTTACCGGACCCCCCCCTCACCCTTCCAGCGCCTCAATAAGCATAATCCCACCACCCAGGGCACCAAAACACTGAATCCCCCCCAACCCCGCGCAAAGCCACCCCTCCACCCCCACAACCGAATCCGGACACCCAAACGCCCCAGCCCACCCAAACCAGACCCTCGCTCTATAGACATCCCGCCTGTACCAAAATCCCCGCCACATCCCCCCATGGTCCTAACCACTCTAGCGATCACACTCTCCGCCCCCTTCCTCCCTAGGCACCCCCCCACCCCCCGCCCCACCCCCTCCCGACCCCCTCACCGCAGGTCACAACCCCCCACCCGCCAACCACCCCGCCCCCACCCCCCTCCTACGCTCTCCCTCCCCCGCTCCACCCCCCCCCTAGCCACCACTATTCCCTCCACCTCCGCACCCCCAACCCCTGTCTCGCCCCCGACAACCCTCCATCACCCCCCCACCCCCGCCCTCATCTAAACTCAATCCCCGCCCCCCATCTCACCACCAACCCCCCACACACCCATCACTCACACCCCACCCTTATGCATTACCCGTGCCACCCCCTCTCCCCCCCTCTTTCCCCCAACATCTGCCCCCTCTCCCCTCCACCCGCCCGCCCCAAGCGCGCCCCCCTCTCCCGGGCCCCCTACCCCCCGCTCCCACCATCCTCATACACAGTCCCCCACCCCCCCCCCGCCCCCCCCCCCGCACCCCACCCCCCAAACCCTCCCATCCCCCCCCCTCCTACCTTCCGACCCCCCCACCCTCCTCGTAGCCAACCCCACTCCTCCACACACACCCCACCCCCACCCGGCCTACCCACCCCCACAGCTACCCCCCCCCCACCCACTAACACCCCACCCCTATATTCATCCACCACCCAGTGGAACACACCAGCAAACCAGTACCACTACCCTCCACCACCCCCCCCGCACTCCCCCCCCAACCACACGCCCCCCACCCCCATTACCAACCAGCACCACACCCAGCACCACTCCCTCAACAGACACCCGCTCCCACCCACCCAATCCCCCCACCCCGCCCTCTCCTCCGACACTACCCCTGTTCCGCCCAACTATACACCCCCCCACCACCCTCACGTGTAGCCTCCCCAACGCACTCCCTCACAAGCCCCCAACCGCACCAACTCGGACACCATCCCCCCGGTCCACACCACCCCAACCCCCCCACCCCCCTTCCATATTCCCATCCCACCCGCATATAACGACCGCTCAAACCCCTCTCGCGTCTCCACATCGGCCCCCCCATGCCCCCCCCCCCCCATCCCCCACCCACCCCACACCCAACGACCCCGACACCACACCACCCCCCCTCTACACCCTCCCCCTCACCCCACTAGTTACCCCCTGCGCCCCCAACCCCCCCCATTCCGCCCGCCCTGTTTACCCGCCACTGTGCCCCTACATGTTTAAACCGTACTACGCAAAACAACCTTCGTAATCAGTCTTCCCCCCCACCTCCCCACCCTACTCTCTTCTCTTACCCCACACGATATCGTATTCCCATCGCCCATTTCCCCCCCTACCGCCCCCCCCCACCACCCCCCACCCCACACCCCCTCCCGCTCCTTCCCCCACACCCTTCTAACCCAGACCCGCGCCCCGTGCAACCACTCCCACACCCCCTCCCCTCATCTGGGCGCGCCACTTAAACCCTTCCTGATCCCCCACTCCAACCTCCCCCCCCTCCCAGGTGACCCCCTTCCGGCGATCCCGGATCCACAGCCCACCCCTCCACCCACTCTCATCTAGAACTCTCCTCCAACATTAGGTGTACGCGTCCCACCCAAGAGTGATAGTGCAGAATATTACACGCCTTATTCATGACCCTACGTACATAAAAACCCTCGAAAAACCACGCCAGGACCCCCACCGCCGACCCCCTACCCACCAACCACTCCCAAACAACCGTACCCCCACCCCCCCCCACAAACCACCCCACCTGTCGCAGCCGACCCCCCCCCATAAAAAACCCCCTCACAGCCACCCAAACACCCCACCAAACTAGCCAAGAATCAGCAACTCCCCCCCCTGCAAAACCAACACCCACACCCCCTCTCCACTCCGTCCGCAACACAAAACCGTGCCCCCCGCGACCCGAAGAATAAAAAACAAACCCGCAACACGCCAAACTTGCCCCACGCGGGCAACGCCTCACCGCCCGCTAACTATCCGCCCCCCGAAAACCCCGCCAATGTCCAAACACCCGACCACCCATCTCACGGACACCACCACCCCCTGCCCCCCCCAACCCCAACACAAGCTCTCCTCCCCGCCCCCCCCCCCCCCGCCTCCACACCTCCATACCCACCTACACCCATATCCTCCTCCCCCCTCCCTCCTCCCCCCCCCCCACCCCTCTATTGTATCCATCGCGCTCCCCTAGCACCATGTCTTTATACCCCCTCTACACACCCCTACTGACAGCCGACGACTCACCACCCCTGCCCCCCGGCCCCAACCCCCTCGATGACCCCCCACGCGCCCGCTGCCCACCTACCCCCTTCGCCCCCTCCCCCCTCCGCCTCCCACCCCCCCCCGCCCCCTGCTGTCCCCCCGCCCCTCCCTCCCACACAACCCCCCCCCCCAGCCCCCACGGCCACCCTGCCCCCCCCCTCACGTAGGGCTCCTCCTGGCCCGCGGCTCAGACCAACCCCCCCCCCCACCGACCGCCGCCACGCCACACCCACCCCCCGAACCCCTCGCGTTTCCCGGCCCCTCTCTCCTTCTACTTCTCACCTCCTAACCTCCCCTCCCCCCCACCGTGCCTCCCTACCACCTCCACCCCTACCCCCTCCCTCGGACCATACCTTACTATCTAAGAACCGAATCCAACCAAAAATCACAGTAAGACCCCATAAGCCCCCCCCCACATAATCCGCTCGTCACCCACATCAAATACCCAATCTCCCCCCGAATACGCCAAAACATACTACCGGCCGCGGTAGGTCCTTGCTCCCCCCCACCTATAGTCTAAACCTGAGTGCTATTCATTTTTTGTGTATCCTGGTGAGCTTCACTTTTTAGGCTCCGGTCCCTCTTGGATAGGGTTTGTGCGTGTGCCAAATCATTAAAACACCCTACTCTATTGGATACTTAACAACACCTCGCGGTGTTGCATACATAATGTTTACATTACTGTAATATGAGCACACGACCCACAATACACAATATCAGGTGGCAAAAAATGATAAATACAATCTACCCACCATACTCCCATCCCCCCCCAATCCCACGAAAAAATAAATCAAGATTATCAACTACTAGTGAGAATTAACCACACACAACCGCACTGAACAGGCACGACAAACAAACCGAGAGCGGGTCTTAAAACCGGAAAAGTTACCAACTGTTTCCTTGCAGACCAATGTAGATTCCTTGCCCCGTGAATAAACCATGTAACGAACAACGTGACGACAAGTGTCAATAATTTGAAAAGAACCGAGGCTACGTTGACAGAGCGAGGAGAGGATTGGTCCCTACTAGCCTACACTCTTGGTCTGGGGGAGTGATGTCCCTACAAGAGGCAACCTCATCCCGTGGGAACCCAGTAATGGTGGTGTGAAAACCAAGCTTTTAACTATAACAAGCTTTACAAATCCGGAAAATCATCTTTAAATGCAGAAATTAATTTCCAGGATCCCCAATCCCCTAATAGTCAAGCCCGCACCACACTACTCACCCTCCTCAATCCCCACCCAAAAGCACCAATGCACCTTTTGAAGGTACACATCATCCACCACATGTCACCCCCCGCAGAAAAAACATAATGGAGACACAAGTGTTCCTACACAACAAACCACGTCAAACGATTTCACAAGCATGAGCATTTAGCTACAAAACCAACCCATCCTAGTCTTGATTAAACAGAGATCAAATACACCCCAACGGCCACATTATCCAACACACGATCAAACCAAGAACAAAAAGTGCCCCTGATATCAACACCCACTATACCAGCGCCCACCCCCTGCCAATCCAAATCTATCTCACGGTGCCAAAGACAAAAAAGCCCAACCCCGCACCCGGGGAAGGTGCCGCTCTTGACCTGGATCCCCCCCCTCCCCCCTGCCAAGAATATTCCCCAAGTGCCAAATGGCGAAAACCCCCCACCTCCCCCACGTTCGGCGCCACATGAGCCCTGAATATGCAGCACCCCAACAAAAAATCCCAGTGCTACAACTCCATCGTCTACTGGACCCTCCACCCACCTGTATTCCCTCATCACCCCTTCCCGGCTCACCATCCCCAGTAGCCACGCTCATCTGCCTGCCCTCTGCCCACATCCGACGAGGGTAACGTTTACCAAGTCCCAATATGCGTAACCAGTTGCTGACCGCAAATACCGACTGACCCCTCCATGATATCTGGAACACAACAGAGAAACTTGTGTGTAAGAGGCGAAAGGGATATATATCGAGCGCAAAAAACAGGAGCAAGAGGGAAGCAGTAGAAAAAAATATGGCAAATTACCAAGCTCAGCAGAAGTAAACAAGGTAGGAAAAAAACTTTCACATTTCGTGCACAGACACAGCAGAATGTTGATAGTCATCGACTAATCAAAACCAAGTTAGAGAGAACTATGAAGAAGTGAAACACCGATTGAATTAGTGTAACTGTGGCACAGGGCAGATAAGCCCCATGCCACACGAATCTCCCGCCACTTCCGCCCCACACAACCCAACGATGGCCCCCCCCACAGCGGCCCCTGGCACTCCGTCCGAGGCCCCATCCATCATACAAAATCCC
>JAMPIV010016700.1:0-47891 GCA_024509875.1 Oreohelix idahoensis
GATCGCCAAATGGCACAGTCATCTGCAAATTGTGATACTGCATTCTTTATGTCATTAAATTCATCTGCTAAATCATTTACAGCTATAGTGAAAATTGAAGGAGAGATCACTGATCCTTGAGGAATCCCATTCTGTTGTTCATATATTTCTGACCTATCATTATTCACCTGTACAGCAAAATACCTGTCCTGTAAAAAGTTTTCTAGATACCTATAGGTTTTACCAGTAATGCCAATCTTTTTCATTTTGTAAAGAGCTCCATCGCGCCAGCATTCATCATATGCTCTAGCTACATCTAGAAAGACTGCCACTGTTTTCTCTTTCCTCTTGAACCCTAGCTTTACATCATGTTCTAATCTTACAAGCTGGTCTACTGTACTTCTGTCTGCTCTAAACCCTGACTGGTTTGGGCTATATAACTGGTTTTTTTTCCAGGTAGAATTTACTCTCTATTATTCACAACAGTTTCCAGTATTTTACCTAGTTGTGATGTTAAGGAGATAGGCCTATATGAACTTACTTCATGGGCTTCCTTATTGGGTTTTAGAATGGGTACTATCATAGCTACTTTCCATGCTTTTGGTATCTTTCCTAAGTTCCAGATTTTGTTATAAAGTGAAGTTATTATGTTTATAGTTCTTTTGGGTACTTTCTTAAGGATTTCATAACTAAGTATATCTTGCCCTGAGGCAGTATTAGATTTATCTTTTATTGCATTAGTTACTTCTTCCTCTGTTATATCAGCATCTAAATAGTTTGTTTCATCTATCTGGTCTGGTAGTTCTTTTAAAAACTGTATCCTAAGTCTTTCTCTTCTCTCATTTTCTTCCTGTCCAAGGCTACTTTTTTGCACTGACTTTATAGAAATACTCGGCAAGGGCATTAGCTTTTTCTTTATCTGTTTCTGCTCTCTTTGGTAGTTTGATTGTTGGCATTATTGTTTTCTTATTGTTCCCTTTGATTGCCTTAAGCTTTTTCCATACTTCTCTAATTTGAGTGCTAGGTTTAAGTGACTGACAAAACTCCTTCCAGTTAGTTTCTTTGGCTTTGAATATTATTCTGTTAGATTCATTCCTAATAAGTTTATACTTATCATAGTTTTCTTCTGTTCTGTTATTTCTATATTTTTGTAAGGCCCTTTTTCTTCTCTCATGAATTTCTGCACAGCTTTTATTCCACCAGGCAACTGGTTCTTTATTCCATTGAGTTTCTCTTTTCTTATTAATGTTACTTATTGGTTTAAGGTGTTGTGGCATATTTTTATTTGGTATATACTTTATTGCTATTTTCAGAATTTCATTGGTCAGTGTTTCCGCCCACAAGTCAGTATCATCTGATTCCATGTCTTTATATTCCATCACCTCCAGCTCTGATTGGAAAGCTTCCCAGTTTGCTTTTTTATAGTTGAAGGTAGGTTTCTCTGGTTCTGGGTTTGGAATGACATTTTCATGCATGGTTATTACAATGGGCAGATGATCTGAGTTTGTGTCTTGTAACACTTCCCAATTTACATTCGCTAGGTTGTTAGTTGCTATACTTATGTCTATTGCTGAGTCTGCCCTATTAGCTTGTGGATTAATTCTTGTTGCAGATCCATCATTTAGTATTAGTAGTTCATTGTTTTCTATGAAGTCAAGTAGGCATTTTCCTGCATTATCTGCATGTTGTCCACCCCAAGCACAATGATGGGAGTTAAAATCGCCTACTATGATTGTTTTGGGGCCTAGTCTGGTGCTTATGGCTAGTATTTCTTCATCTTTAATTGTGCCATCTTTAGCATATACATTTAGAATTGTTAGATTGTTTGGTTCAGCTGCTATAGTAACCTGGATACCTTCTATATTGGTTGTATTAAATACTTCCCAGTCTATGATTTTAAATTTTTCGCTAACTAAGACTGCGACACCTCCTCCTCTACCTTCTTTCCTATCGTGTCTAAGTATCTTAAAGCCCTTACAACTATATCTATTATTTGGGTTTAAATGGGTCTCTTGAAGAGCATATATATCAGTATTTCCTCCAGTTTCTGATAGTAGGGGTGCAAAATTTTTTTTAATACCCCTACAATTCCACTGGATAATTCTAAATCTTTCTAAATTGAATTTTATCATCATCTAGTATACCTTTTATTTTGGTTAACTATCAATTTTGCTCTTATTCTTTATTTCCTGTACTTGTGGACCCACTATCCATCAAGTTCTCAAGAAAATCCTTATTTAAACTTGTCATTGTTTCCCTAACTTCTTCCGCTAAGTGTGGTAACAGTCCCTCAAATCGTTTTTTTTGATAGTTTCTATGATAGTTTCTTCTAGGTTGCTTTTGTTCTTTTTGACCACTTTCCTATTTTCATCCAATGCTACATTCCCTTCTCTCCCTATGTTAATCTCCTGTTTTTTCACTTTCCATTCTTTTCAGTATTATTTCACTTTCTTCTTTTTGTTCAGACAGTTTGACTAGTATCATTTCATTTTCTTCTTTCAGTTCAGTCAGTTTAGCTATATCCTGGGAAATTTGGTGCTGTATGGCTTTCACTTCTTGAAGCAATGCCTCTGTACTTTTCAGTGCACTTGTGTCATCCGAGGATGTAGTTGAATCATCTGACTGGTTTTTTGGTACTATTTTATTACTTTCTAACTTGTTCTTACTTTTTTTTGCCATCTGTGACTTAAGCATTTTGACATCTTCTTGCACACTCTTAATTTCTGTTATAACTTTATTGTTCGTATAAGTATCATTTTCTTTTAATTCTTTAATGACCGTTGTGAAAGGGGTTTGGGTTGTTATAGCTACCCTCAATGCTTTTTTGGTCTGCTGATATACTGGGCAGCCCTGGAATCTGGCGCTGTGATTTCCTTTGCAATTAATGCATTTTCTGTTTGCATTATCCTTTTTATAGTCAGTATCTGACTTTGCCTTTTCGCATTGCGTGAAAGGGTGTGCCCCCGCACAAAACCTACATACTGCCTTCCCCCTGCAAGTGTGGCGCCCATGACCAAACTTCATGCAGTTGGAGCACTGCAACACTGGGGGAATGAAGGCTTCTGTGTTTTTTTTTTTGTGTTTTCCCAAATAGTACCGTCTTGGGGGGTTCCCTACCTTCTGTTGTTATCACTACCACTGGGGTAACGATACTCCCTTTCACCATTATTCTGTCCACGTGTACCAGCTTTATGTCTGGGTTATGTTTTAGCGAGGATGTTCATAACTTCCTCGCTTGAAAGGGTAGTGTTTATCCCTTTTAACACACATCTACTGGTCACTTTTGCTAGCTCTATCTTTACTTCTATGTCGTGTGCAAGAGTCACTGTTTTTGCTTCTACTTTGAGTTCCTCTAACATCTCTTTTATTCTGTCACTCTGATTTGGGATAATTATTATGCCAAAATGGGTTTTTGAAATTTTGGCTATCGCCTTTTTGCCTAACACAGGATCAAGGATGTTTATAATTTTGTCTTCATCTAATGCCTTGATCTTGACAGCCTCACCAGCTACTTGCGTTATCTTTAAACGACATATGTTTACTACATCTGTATTTTTGGGATCTGCCTGGGTTGCTAGATGTCTTGAGTCTTTTTTGGTACTTTCATTGGTTTTTTTTGGGTTATTATTTTCTTCTAGTTTATCATGTCTGGTGTCCCTACCTTGGTTTTTAACTGCTTCTGCCCACGTTTTGCCTTCCTTTGTTGTTTTTACTTCTGAGCCTCCTTTCAGTTTATCCCCTCTGGTTTCATGACTTGTTTTGTCCGCGTTTACCTGGCTGTCCTGATTATCCTTTTCCCTGGGTCCTTTCTTTCCGTTCGCTGTGCTGGTTCCTGATCTTTCTCCTTTGTTGATTCTGCTTTTTGTTGTTTTTCCTTCCGCGCCTCCTTCCCGATTTTCCATTATTGTTTTACTCGTGTCCTTTAGTTCTGTTTTTTTTAATTCAGGGTTCGTGGTCCTGTTTCTTTCTGTCCGGTTTAAAGTTTTGTCTTTTTCTGAAGTTTTGTCTTTTTCTGGAGTTTTGGCCATGAATTGATAAGGGTGGAATTAGGATGCCGTCAAATTACCACCTCTATCGACACCAGGTATTACAATGCAAGATGTGGGTGTCTTATCTGGTTTAGATTGTTGCGGTGTGTGTGTTGCAGTAGAACAGTTCAGGGTACACCACAGGCAACATGACGTGTAGAGTCATAAAAATGGTAACTTCGCTTTAGGTTTATACCATTTCTTCCTCGGACTGTTTTCTGGTGAATACTACCATTGGTTATTTTCTCTGTCCTTTAGTATGCTACTATTTGTTGTCTTTGAATTATATTCTGATGATTGAATATTATATGTAATCTTTGGCTTTTGGTTTATTTTGTTATATATATATCTTTACCCCACTACGATTCTTAAATTAAATATTCCCCTAATACTTAACCTTAACTACAGTAGGCCTACTCTAATACTATCAACAAAAGTATAAATTATTCACCACTTAAATATGTCTTTCAAGATGGCTGCCTGATCTCACTCAAAGAATTGCCACGTGGCGCTATTTAATTTCTATTATTTTAATTTCTAAAATTAACTGCAATACGCTAACACTGAGGATGGATAAAAATATCAACTTATCTGATAACTTGTGTAGTTCTAAGGATGTCTTCACTGTGTCTCGTCCTAAAAAGAACGTATCAAGCTTGTGTGGTTTGAGGTAAGCAAAAATGCGTGTTACCCCTGTAGTAGACGGAGAAAAAGATGAATTGCTACCATCATTTACGATCGCCCTTATATAGGGAGCTTCCGGACGTACAGGAAACAAGGCTCGCAACTCCAGCAAACTTCCCAAAAAAGTTGTAACTTCGGGGGGTTTGTGCTAGAGGTGTTTCAAACCTTGGTCTCGTGCATTTCACCTTTCCCAGTTCAAGCCTTTGGAGTTATATATTTCCGTTCTCCATGAGTTGACCTTTATATCCATATGTTGTTTTCCCATATCTGTCGTGTTAACGATTTTATATTGAATTATAAATAGGAAAAACACAGGATTTCTCAATGCACGGACACTATTCTTGCGAAATCCTTCACAACTACTTACTCCCTTCTAATTTCCTTGTACCTATACATAAATGAAGATATTCCCGTCAAAAGGAGACCATTCTCATCCCTGTCTGTCATTCCGTTCTCCTTCCCGATGTCTAATTCTAACCATGATTTCGGACGATTTATTCTTCCTTATACACTCGCCGAAGTCATTCTATCTGACCGTGGGAAACCCCTTCTCTGATTGGCTGCCCTAGATACACACAGGAAAATACCCCTGCATTCCTTTGTTCAGGTCAGAACACTGGTGTCCCACTTTTTGGTCTTCAAACATTTAACTAGGCAATGCGTAACATGCGACAGTGGCTTTGCAGTCAAGTTGGTTTCCAGTCATTTAGGGGGGCTATCCAATACAGAAGAGGTTACTGCTAAATAGAGCGGTTACAACAGGTTTCCTCAGTGTGTGTCCTATCCATCGCCATCGTCTTCTTCTCATCTCTTGTTCCACTGGCACTTGTCTAGTTCTTGTCCTCAGTTCCACGTTGGTAACCTTGTCATACTGTAACCGCGCTGCTGTTACTGGTTACTGTGTGTTATCTCACTAGGTGGCAGATGGCAGGCCTAGTGACGTAATTCAAGTTTACAATCTCTCCTTTTTATCTTCCAAGTTATTTAGTTGATATCATTACTGGCCATCTCCTCCAGAGGTGTAAATTCCTGGATGATACTCTAATCCTTTGCTTGTATACTTCAGGTTCGTTCAGTGACTTCGTATAGTGGTAGTTTAAATGTACATGGCATACAATCAGCAACTCATAAAGATGGAATCAAATTCGTTCTGATCCTTCAAAACTTTTAATAACTTAATAAAATAACACATATAATGAGTTATTCAAATGATAGAGTTTACATAGAGGCCTTTACTGGGTCTTTGTACTTCAGGTTAACTCACACATGAATTAAATGTCTTGTAACTTCCGTATTCCTCTTTAACTTATTCTTTTCTACTGTAGACTTCCTTAGTCTTCCCAAAACCTGCTCCTATTTGTCGTAAATTTATTTTAGAGGAAGAGTCTTGGAAATAGTATTCCTGTTTCGAGTGGAGAATGATGGAAAAGGCTATGTGATAGTAAGGGTTTTAGAAGTAAATAGTTGATTCACAGAGTGCTGGGAAGAGTAAGGACAGACTGTTTTACGACAATTTGCCTCTCAATTCTACTCCAAAAAAACTCTTCTGGACAAACAATTATTTGCCAGTTTCCAGACTCACAACTGCGCTCACACCGATTTGGTGCTTCAGACACACAAACGCACGTGAATACAAAGCTACGATAACGAATAGGGGAAAGTTTGGATTTGGGCCTGCCAACACAAATGCTAAAAGTTTTACTACTTTTATTTAGCATTTTTTAAAAATCAAGTCACAAACAATTATCAATTTACATGCATAAATCGAAGTTTCAAAATACAAAACAAAAACAAGGAGGGTGGGGGTTTGTTGAAGAGTAGTATTCAATATGCTCTTCCCTCTTGTACAGAAAAATGGAAAAAGGAACCCGGTCCAAATGACAGGTAGTTAACAGAAGTAGATAAGTTAACCCAACAGTCAATTAATCTATCATGAAAAGAGGGATTAGGAAACTAGTCCTATTATCTTTAACTGTTTTTCCTTTTTTTTTTTTCGTACGCCTGCTAATACTCGAGGCGAAATCTCAGGTTATTATTAATGTCTAACCTGACATTGATTTTTACGTGAGTATCCTATTTTCTTGTACAGAGACAAGTGTCCCTCGCCATTCAGGCAGATACTCGCCGTTTTCGGAGGTACCCATTAGAGCTGGGTCGGCTCAGGAGCCGCCAGTCCCTGGTCGACGACACTCCTTCAAATGTTCTCGCCAGGTCTCGAGTTAATCCAGTCCAAATCCCGGTCGACGAAAAATCTTCAAATGCCGTCGCCCGGGCTTGATCCTGAATCACCCGGTCGCCAGAGCAGTGTTGTAACCACTACGCTAGCGCGGCTCCTTCTACTAAGCAGACTAGGAAGTGGAAATAACAGAGGTTAAGAAATCCCACTTATAAAGTGAACCATGTAAGGAATAACTAACTAAGTGTCTACCAGGTACAGCAATTAAAATAGTTGCACATAAATCTCCTTTTAGTCATGCACGCACGTGCTGGCCAACACACAAACTCACACACAGACTTACCGATCTTGGAAGCATTCAATCCATAGAATTATACCAAAAAAAACTCATCAATTAACACTTGACATATTGAGAGTGTCTGTTACTTCAATGTCCGGCCCCAGATTTAGCGAGGTTTGGCTGGTAGCAAATATTCCCGCTTATCGCCGGTCGTAAAGATTAAATAGTCTTGTGGTTTATTTTTCTGATATAAAAAGAGTCTATGGGATGGCACCGTCGCAGTTAGATACTGGTGAGAATGGGGTGTGGCTTCTTAGATTTCACCGCTGGTGGTGAACCTTCTTCTTTAAAAAAACCGAGGTGACTACAACTGTCCAGTGAGGAAAAACTAGGTACCGTTACAGTTCAGGTAAATATGTACTCTCTCTCTCTCTCTCTCTCTCTCTCTCTCTCTCTCTCTCTCTCTCTCTCTCTCTCTAGCAGTAATTTTAATTTAAAAAAACTCTGGCGATTGTCCTTCTTCCAGTTACAACTGAATATACTTGGTGAGGTGTTTAAATTTGTCAATGGGGGTGCTTTCTTTCTATTAATTAGATAGCTGGATCCCAAACATAGGATCGCCTCAAAGATTTAAAATTTAATACACAGTCTCATCAGATTCTGGAAGGGGGTTTAAGAACTGAGTCTGGGGACTCTTTATCAGGTTGTACTTCTTCTTGCTGGGATCGCTAAGGTAACGATCACTCTAGATAAAAGATAGAAAACATGTAATTCATACCGAAAATCAAGTATCATTTCCAAAGCGCGATAAATTTACAGTTAACTATTTATACACTCGCGTCTATAATTTTTATAAAATTCAGGAAGAATTCGACGCGAATTTAATAGTTAAAACATACTTAAAAACTAGAACTAAACTCAATTAAATTTAGTTATAAATTCCCTCGCGTCTTTAAATGTTACTTTAAGCATTTAAGTATCTATCATTTTGGGAAATAATATAATAGATATTTCATTACCTATTCCACTGGAACTATTTGAGATACGTTTAATTTAATAGTTTTAAGTTAATCACAAAATCCAGTGAAATAAAATGAATGAATGAACTAGACCACTGATCACTTTAAAACAAATATATTATACCGTTTAGCACAGAATAGAATTCACTGCAAATAAGTTGAGTATCCAGAGTGAATCAAACAGGATTTCACTATGCTAGTGCTTCTGTCAAGGTCTGGCAAAACGAGTGATAAAGTTGACTTCTTCAGGGTCTGTATATATCTAAATGGAATTCAAGATGAGTGGGACCTGTTAGATTCTAGCGCCTCTTTAGAACCCAGGAAAAGTCGACGTTTCTAGCCGTCGTGTTAACCGCGATTGTCCCCTGGCTTCCGATCTCCGTCTCTCCTGTTTCTCAGTCTTTCGGGCAAGTCTGCCAGTTGCCACAGAAGTGCGAGGTCTGCAAGAAGCTTTCTTCGCCTACTCTGGTTCGCACTGCCGTGTCATCTTCCTGCGAGACGTTGCTCTGTTCGCTGCCTCCACTTTCTTCTGACTGCTCTGGTCCATCTTGCGAGCGGTTCAATGTTCGCACGGAGATGAGAAATTCCTGCGAGAACTAGCTTCTCTGTTCTGGGGATCGTCTCAGTGTCTTTAGATCTCATGCCGCATACTTAATGAGCCCCGGTGGAATCGGTTCTCTCTGGCGAAACAACAAAGTTACAACAAATGTTCAGGGGTTCTAATGTTATGAAAAGCTAAAAGTCCCTTTAATCATCCATCAAATCAGGGAAAATTCACTTGTCGAACTAGACGTACGTCACAATCGTCCCCACTTTTAGACATGAAACCATTTTTCATGTTTCATTTTTTTTTTTTTTTTTGACAATGGAGGTGACCTGATTGGTGACTTTAGGATGAGTGGTATCTTCAGTTTGCTCTTCTTCCTCTGTAGACCAGTTTCTACTCAGGAAATCAGCCCCAACATTCTGTTTTCCCGGAATATATTCCACTTTAAAGGAATAAACACTCAATAACAAGGCCCAACGCATTATCCTTGCGTTGAATTCCTTATTGGCACCCAGGAAAGCTAATGGAGCATGGTCTGTTTGCACCGTGAAAGAAGTACCATACAGAAACTCATGATGGCGTCTGATGCCATGAATCAGAGCGAGACATTCTCTTTCAACGACACTGTAGTTGCGTTCAGCCTTGTTCAGTTTCCGACTGCCGTAAGCTACTGGGAATAGCATATTCGGGTCACTGTCCTCGGCTTGAAGCAATGTTGACCCGATGCCCTGACCTGACGCGTCGACTCTCAGTACGAAAGGTTTCTTGAGGTCAGGTAACCTCAGAATGGGGTATGCCGACAACTGTCCTTTCAACGTGTTGTAAACGTGTTCGCATTGTTGATCCCAAATGACCTTATCAGGACGCCCTTTCTTTGTGAGGTCAGTCAGAGGTGCTGTGAGTCCGTTGAAGTTCTGGATGTATTTCTGGGGGTCTTTTTGCTGCCACTATTTTCTCCACGTTCTTCTTAATAGGCCAACTACAGCCGTGAGAAATAGTATGCCCCAGGAAGTCCTGCTTTTCAAACCCGATGAGACATTTGCTAGATCTGGCTGTGAGACCAGTTTCCTGTAGTCTCCTGAGGAGCATAGCAACCGTAGCAGTATGTTCTTCGTAGGTTTCCGATGCAATTAAGATGTCATCCATGAAATTATGGATGTGGGGACTTTGCAAAGGTTCTAAAAGCTTTCTCATCATCCTGGTAAACACTCCTGGTGCGTTATGCAATCCGAACGGCATCACATTAAATGTGTAATGTCCTTCACTAGTGCTGAAAGCTAACAAAGGTTTAACTTCCTCCTTGACTGGTATTTGATAATAACCTTTACTCAGGTCAATTTTGGAGAAAAGTGTTGCTTTGCTAAACTTAGTGAACAACTCAGAAACGGTTTGGAAAGGTTCGGGCTGAAATTCGTTACCGCGTTTAGCAGCCGGTAATCTATACACAGCCGAACTTCCTTATTGGGCTTCTGTAACAGCACTACACTCGAACTCGATAAGCTTGTCTATGCATCGACTACGTAAACTCTGGTACGAACAGGGGTCTCGTTTGTTAATTTCATGTCAAATTCGATGAGATTTGTTCGACCAGGTGCATCCGTTAAGACTGCACTGTACTGCTTCAGTAGCGCCCTGGTTTCTGTTTGTTGTTCTACTGAGAGATTTCGCCGAACTTGACATCCCTTGAGCTCAGATACATGCTTGCTTGCAGAGACGACTGTCTCGTCAGCCTTTTGGTCTGTCAGGGACCGAAGTAAGGCTTCTAGTGGCCCCTTAATAGGTCTGCCAAATAAAAGTGTAGCAGGCGGGAAGCTTTTGGTACCTCTCTGTAGGCGAATAAGGCAGCAGATATATATAGGTCACAGTCTTCCGGTTTCTCCTGACCCAGCTTACGTAACATCATGGTGAGGCTGCCATTAAAACGTTCCACGAGCCCATTTCCGGCCGGATGGTAGGGACTTGTGTGGATATGTTTGGCCCTGAAGATCTTAAAGATCTCCTCCATTAACAGGCTACGGGATTGGGATCCATTGTCCGTCAAAACCTGTTGAGGGAATCCCAACCGTGTAAAAAATTGCACGAGGGCTTCTGCGACATGCTTGGAATCTATGCATGTTAGCGGTACAGCTTCGGCCCACATTGTGCAAGTGTCGACTAAGGTCAGGATGAACCTGTTCCTTCTTTTGGTCCTTTCCAGGGGTCCAATAATGTCGACAGCAACCCGTTCAAATTTAGTCCCTACTATTGGCATTTGCCCCATGGGTACTGGCGGTGTCAAGTGCTTGGGTGCTACCCGTTGGCACTGTGCGCAGGATTTCACGTACCTGATAATGTCAGAGTTCATTCCTGACCACCAATAGTGGGTTTTTATTCGCTGAATAGTGGCGTTTTGTCCCATATGTCCGCTAAAGGGAAGAGAGTGCCCCATTTCTAAGATCTGGCTTCTGTACTGCGTCGGTACTAGGAGCTGGTTATTCCCCGTGTCCGGGTTCCCGTTCTACGATACAATACGCCATCCTTAGAAAAGATGTCTCCGTTGTGTCTGGGGTCCTTAGCCATGGGCAGTTTTCTAAAGCAGGGCTCCAGAGTAGGGTCCTTTTGTTGCGCCTCCTTCAGTTCATTCGGCAACAAATTTGGCGCAGGTTCCCTCTCCTTCTTGGCTTGCCCTCTTGTGGTTACTGCTGCCACAATCGGCTCCTTTGGTCTCCCAATAAACACATATCTACATCCCAGGATAACTGGGTAGATCGGATCATCCATTATGGCCGCTTTGATAACACCTCTGACAAAATCAGAGTGTATATCTACCAGTGCGATAGGAAGCGTCCTGGGTGCATCACTCTTGAAAACTCCACATAGTTTGACGGTTTCCTCTGTCTCCTGGCCGGGTTTGACAAGGTGTCTGGCGACAATACAATCAAAACTTAATCCAGTGTCAAAGATACAAGTAGTAGAGGTACCATTCAAAATTACAGTTCCTCGAGTTGAGGGTCGGTCCCCCTCAGGTTGAGAATCACTGACATTGACTCTACCTTTCGAAGCTGTATGCAAACATCCAATGCGGTTTGGACCGGTTTGTTTGCCCTGATCAGACGTTCCTGGTGTAGGTGTCTTTCCTTGACCTTGGTGGCCGCGCTGCCACGTAGGCTTGGTGGGTTGATCAGAAGTATTATTTGGGGGAAATCGGGTTTTGTAGAATTTCGATTTTTCCTGGGGAGGTCTCTGGTTATTATTATCTCGTTGGTTATAATGTTGAGAAGGATTGGGAGAATAGGATGACTGCTCTAGATTTTGTTTTCGAGATGGCTCATCTGTGGGTTTACGTTTAGTGTTGGGAAGTTCGGTCATTGCATTGGTATAGCGTTCTGCCTTATTGAGGATGTTCTCAAGCCTGACTGCGCCCTCTTCAGCCAAAAATCTACGGGTTTCGTTTGACAGAGTTGACTTTATCTGTTCCACAAGAACAAGTTCAAGTAGTCCCTCATATGTAAGAGGTAGGTCAGATAATTCAATGCACTTTGTCAAATAGCCCGTGAGACGTGAAGAGAACTGCGGAAATGTTTCCGTGCTCTCTTTCCGGCTGTTTCTGAACATTTGCAGAAATTTTCGGGCGGTCATCTCAAACCGTTCTAGCAAGGCCTTCAGCATGTCGTAATCATGTTGGTTGGTTCCCAGCTTTGTGTACACGTCATAAGCATTACCTTTCAACGCAGTTGAGAGTTTAAGACTCCATCGGGAACTCTCTAACCCATTGTTGCGTAAGCAAACTTATGTTGTGTGGTATTTACGTTGTTGGATAAATGTTCTGTGGATTATTGTTTGCCACACAAGGTTGAGGGTGTCATCTTTCTTCTGCTTGCCAAAGGTAAGGTAATGCTGGCACTTGAAGCGTGGTGTATCGCCCTCAGACACCAGGGATGATAAAGGCGTAATAATATGGTGTCTTTAGTCTGGTTTGTATGTATGATGTAAGTGTGGAGTTAAACAGCTACAGTTCCAAACAGGGACGTCACATCGACTCATAACGTAAAAAGTCAAGGAATCTTTAAACAGCAAGTGACGTTTTCATAATGTATTGTGGACGCCACAATGACGAGGTGCATAGACATTAATATGCAGATACATTACGTGTACGGTAGAACAGTCATCATTACATTGACATAGTCAGCACAACACTGGATAGCAGACAGCATCATAATAATGGTGAATCATATGAATATCAGTACATCATAACCAGCTGTACATGTAGTCAGGGGAAACATCCATCCCTTTCCATAATAGCCGGAAGATATCCGTAGGAGATCAAATCCGCTCTCCTTTATCCGACCTCAGCAAGACAAGCATATCTTCTGAAGTACATAACAATGTCCTCAAAGTTCCTTTAGTCAACAAAGGTATCAAACCTAGATCGAGCAGCAGAGTTCAGCAAGTAAATAGTCCTTAGGACATGCATCAACCCGATGCATAACAATGTACGTGATTCGTGAGCTGAGAAACTTCTCATAACGTAGACTCTTCAATAAGCAGGCTACAAACAATGTCAATCTCGAAAGATGGCGGTAATGTTATTCAAAATGTTATTACCTTTTCTTCAGGAAATAAACCACATAACTCACACGCCTCCAGGCGCTTCGAATCACAAAAGAGATATCATCTCAAAGGAACAAACAATATATAGAGAACTCCATTTCCTGATAGAATAAGCACAGACGCTGGCAAAAAGGCGTCTTGCTCACAAACGACTCTGCCACACACTGCGGGCGGAACAACCAAAAACTTAGACATGCGCAGAAACGCGCGATTCGAATACAGTTCAGATAATATACGAAGATAGTACCTTCTCGATCGAGCCATAAAAGGATAGGAATCCGAAACATTGCAAGTTGCCAAATGTTATCAAGAAAAGTGGGCCCGAGCGCTCCATACATGGACATGACTTAAGATCGCTCCATATATGGACATGACTTAAGATCGCTCAAACAAACTTATCGGCAACCGAACGCCAACAAGAAACCAAAACTGTTGTAAGTAAAAGTGACATACAATTACACGAGTTATTTCCCTTTGCATAAGAAAAATATAAAGTACACAGAATACGTTGCGACATTCTTGCGCAACACCCATACAGATTTGCGAGCCTCTCGAATTTCTCTAGGAAAGTGTCTATTTTTTCATTGGGGCTAGGAAAAGACTCTAAAGCAAAAGACATCGCAGTTAATTGGGCAGATTGAGTGCTGGAGAGATCCATTGACTGAGACTGGGGTGAAGACGGCTCTCCGTTATTCGAAGTAGAAGCGCCCCGACTCTCTAAAGCCTTAAGCGCCAGTTCGTGCTGTCTTTCCTTGTTTCTCTCTTTGCGTTGTCTCTCCTCTCTTTCTCTGCGAACTTCCATCTCTGCCTCAATTTTCTTCTGCTCCAATTGACGATCGTCCGCTTCTTTCTTCCTAGCTTCTGCCCTCTCTTCCGCTTCTTTCTTCTCTTTTTCCTCTCTCTGTTGCTCCGCATCATACCTTTCAAGTTCCCTGTTGACAAACAGGTTCGCGGCTTCTCCTTCTAACCCTGAGTCCTTCGCCTCCTGTCTCAGAATGGATCTTATCCTAATTCTCTCTGCCATGATAAAGAACTGGATGCTTCTAAGACTAGAGAATAGTAAGAAGAACCAAGGAGGGGAAAAAACCCTCAAAGCCGCTACGAGAAAAAAAAACACAAAGTATAACTTTACTTGTGTTACCTCCTACATTGTACTGTGCAAACTTATCGCTGCTATTATTGTCACTTAAGACTCTTAACGCAAGCGACCCTGCCACTAAAAATGGTACCGTAAGTTACACTAGGAAACAATCTACTTTTACTTAACAGTAGAAAAAATTTATATTAAAACAATTTAAAGGAAAGAAAAAAAAATCCAAAAATGTTTTTAATTCTCCGTCAACAAAACTCCGCCCCTGAAGTCAATTATGAGATGAGACGTTGTTAACTTAATTAAAAATTCAGAACAATCCGTCTTTAGCTTAGCTCAACTCACACGCTTCAAAAACCTTTGTGATTGTTTAGCAATCACGCAATCCCAGCAATTTTATAGAAAAAAAAATTTTCCAATATTTCTGCCAGAGAAAAATTATAAGTACCAAATATTTTGTTATCTGCAACTTCCTACTGCTGTGGAAAGAACAAATCCTGTAAATATTTTTGTGTGGTCGACCCAAATACTAAAAAAGGCGTTGTCTAGGGGGTGTAATTATTTTTATTATACCCTATTTCACAAAAGACAACTCACTCACACTCTATCTAGTTAGACCCAGACTAAAAGATCAGACTCAAAAATATCTTTATCCCGGCGAGACAGCCAATATTGTCGTAAATTTATTTGAGAGGAAGAGTCTTGGAAATAGTGGTCCTGTTTAGAGTGGAGAATGATGGAAAAGGCTATGTGATAGTAAGGGTTTTAGAAGTAAATAGTTGATTCACAGAGTGCTGGGAAGAGTAAGGACAGACTGTTTTACGACAATTTGCCTCTCAATTCTACTCCAAAAAAACTCTTCTGGACAAACAATTATTTGCCAGTTTCCAGACTCACAACTGCGCTCACACCGATTTGGTGCTTCAGACACACAGACGCACGTGAATACAAAGCTACGATAACGAATAGGGGAAAGTTTGGGTTTGGGCCTGCCAACACAAATGCTGAAAGTTTTATTACTTTTATTTCGCATTTTAAAAAATCAACTCACAAACAATTATCAATTTACATGCATAAATCGAAGTTTCAAAATACAAAAAAAAACAAGGAGGGTGGGGGTTTGTTGAAGAGTAGTATTCAATATGCCCTTCTCTCTTGTACAGAAAAATGGAAAAAGGAACCCGGTCCAAATGACAGGTAGTTAACAGAAGTAGATAAGTTAACCCAACAGTCAATTAATCTATCCTGAAAAGAGGGATTAGGAAACTAGTCCTATTATCTTTATCTGTTTTCCCTTTTACTAAGCAGACTAGGAAGGGGAAATAACAGAGGTTAAGAAATCCCACTTATAAAGTGAACCATGTAAGGAATAACTAACAAAGTGTCTACCAGGTACAGCAATTAAAATAGTTGCACATAAATCTCCTTTTAGTCATGCAGGCACGTGCTGGCCAACACACAAACTCACACACAGACTTACCGATCTTGGAAGCAGGCAATCCATAGAATTATACACAAAAAACTCATCAATTAACACTTGACATATTGAGAGTGTCTGTTACTTCAATGTCCGGACCCAGATTTAGCGAGGTTTGGCTGGTAGCAAATATTCCCGCTTATCGCCGGTCGTGAAGACTAAATGTTCTTGTGGTTTATTTTTCTGATATAAAAAGAGTCTATGGGATGGCACCGTCGCAGTTAGATACTGGTGAGAATGGGGTGTGGTTTCTTAGATTTCACCGCTGGTGGTGAACCTTCTTCTTTAAAAAAACCGAGATGACTACAAATGTCCAGTGAGGAAAAACTAGGTACCATCACAGTTCAGGTAAATATGTACTCTCTCTCTCTCTGTAGCAGTAATTTTAATTTAAAAAACTCTGGCGATTGTTCTTCTTCCAGTTACAACTGAATATACTTGGTGGGGTGTTTAAATTTGTCAATGGGGGTGCTTTCTTTCTATTAATTAGATAGCTGGATCCCAAACATAGGATCGCCTCAAAGATTTAAAATTTAATACACAGTCTCATCAGATTCTGGAAGGGGGTTTAAGAACTGAGTCTGGGGACTCTTTACCAGGTTGTACTTCTTCTTGCTGGGATCGCTAAGGTAACGATCACTCTAGATAAAAGATAGAAAACATGTAATTCATAACGAAAATCAAGTATCATTTCTAAAGCGCGATAAATTTACAGTTAACTATTTATACACTCGCGTCTATAATTTTTATAAAATTCAGGAAGAACTCCACGCGAATTTAATAGTTAAAACATACTTAAAAACTAGAACTAAACTCAATTAAATTTAGTTATAAATTCCCTCGCGTCTTTAAATGTTACTTTAAGCTTTAAGTATCTATCATTTTGGGAAATAATATAATAGATATTTCATTACCTATTCCACTGGAACTATTTGAGATACGTTTAATTTAATAGTTTTAAGTTAATCACAAAATCCAGTGAAATAAAATGAATGAATGAACTAGACCACTGATCACTTTAAAACAAATATATTATACCGTTTAGCACAGAATAGAATTCACTGCAAATAAGTTGAGTATCCAGAGTGAATCAAACAGGATTTCACTATGCTAGTGCTTCTGTCAAGGTCTGGCGAAACGAGTGATAAAGTTGACTTCTTCAGGGTCTGTATATATCTAAATGGAATTCAAGATGAGTGGGACCTGTTAGATTCTAGCGCCTCTTTAGAACCCAGGAAAAGTCGACGTTTCTAGCCGTCGTTTTAACCGCGATTGTCCCCTGGCTTCCGATCTCCGTCTCTCCTGTTTCTCAGTCTTTCGGGCAAGTCTGCCGGTTGCCACAGAAGTGCGAGGTCTGCAAGAAGCTTTCTTCGTCTACTCTGGTTCGCACTGCCGTGTCATCTTCCTGCGAGACGTTGCTCTGTTCGATGCCTCCGCTTTCTTCTGACCGCTCTGGTCCATCTTGCGAGCGGTTCAGTGTTCGCACGGAGATGAGAAATTCCTGCGAGAACTAGCTTCTCTGTTCTGGGGATCGTCTCAGTGTCTTTAGATCTCATGCCGCATACTTAATGAGACCCGGTGGAATCGGTTCTCTCTGGCGAAACAACAAAGTTACAACAAATGTTCAGGGGTTCTAATGTTATGAAAAGCTAAAAGTCCCTTTAATCATCCATCAAATCAGGGAAAATTCACTTGTCGAACTAGACGTACGTCACACTATTTCCTCATATACCAATGCTCTTTATTAGCATTCCATACTTGATTTGTTACTTAAATATTTTCCTCAACGAACTGATCAGACAGGCCTCTATAACTACTCCTAGCAACAAAATTCATCTCATACATAAATAAGTGTATGTGTACACCCTTCTGATACTTACAAGTGAGAGAGCATATTTGAAGTTCTTCTATAAAAGTCGACATTCACTTTTTCTTGAAAATCATATGCAATTCTGGATACTTCAAACCTTGTTCAATATGGCTCCTCTATAATATCTCTAGTTTTCTTCAAATGTTTACAGCCTTTTGGTTATTTTACACATAGTCGTTATGATATCCGTTTTTCTTGGTACATAGTCGTAAAGTTCTCGTAATGAACTGGCAAATCGTGCTTCTGCAAGATTCTCCTGTAAACACAATTCTACTCTGTGCAAAATATAATCATAGTTCAATACTTACAAAAAACACAGCATAAACGCTGATCTCCTTTCAGAAATACACCTTAACTGTGAACCACAAAATCAAATCAAACTATCTCCCGATAGAATAACACTGGCTAGTGATGGCTGGACATCTAAACATATTCACATAAACCCTATCTGTAAAACCACAGAAGGTTCATCTTGTCCGCACAACGATCACACCTTCTTCCTGAAGCACAACTCAGGACTGCCTGTCATCTAATGACCTCTGGTCATTTTTCGTGGTGTGTTTTCTTGCCACTCTTCTGATTCGCTGACCCAAATCTTTTTACTTAAATTTATTGGTCAAGCCTTTTTTTTCTTGTTCTCGAACTTTCTATTTACAACTCACTATCATCACTCACTATTAGTTAACATGAACCGGTATTCTGAACCATTGTCAGTTAGCAATATTATTATTTTCATTCATTATTTTCTCTTGTGAGCTGTCCTAACTGTTTATCTCACCTTAACAATAGCATGAATAATGCTCTGGCAAACCCCACAGTGACAATACCATTTTAATCCCTCTATTCTACGCAAGCACCCATTTATGAAAGTCTGTAGCTTTTTGGTTGTTGTCTTTGTTATTCTCCATGTTCCAGAGCCATACAATAGGACTGACTTTACATGTGAGTTGAAGATTCTTATTTTCGTGTTGGATCCGATTTCTCTTGATCTCCATATATTTCCCAATGCAATTAAAGCTTCTCTTGCTTTTTGTATTCTTATTTTGATATCACTGTCTGTCCCTCCAACTTTGTCTATATTGCAGCCAAGATATGTGTACGATTCTACATCTTGTATTGGTGTTTCTTCAAGTTCAACCCTGTTATCATTACCTGCATTTACTCCCATTATCTTTGTCTTTTCCCTGTGTATTTTCAGACCCAATTGCTGTGACCTCTCATCGAGTGTTTTCAATTTGTCCTGCATCTGATTACGGTTATGGGACAGAAGAGCCAAGTCATCAGCAAAATCCAGATCATCCAACTGCTTAGTCAGAGTCCACTGGATTCCTTTTCTGTTGTGTGTTGTCGATGTTCTCATAACCCAGTCTATTGCTAGTAAGAAAAGAAATGGAGACAAGAGGCATCCCTGTCGCACTCCTGTTCTTATCCAAAACGGTTCTGTAAGCTGTCCTTCATGAAGAACTCTGCATGTCATGTCTTCATATGTTTTCTTTATTAAATTAATGATCTTCAGGGGAACTCCATAATGCCTCTTCAGTTTCCAAAGTGATTCTCTGTCTACAGTTACATAGATGACACATATTACCCCAAGCCAAATATTAGTTACTATCACAAACTGCCCGGATATTTCACAGAAAAAAATGTCCTTCGCGGGGCCGAAAGGGGAAACTAGGTCTTCTTTGTTGTTTTGCTGTTCTGGCATCTTTGTATGCATTGTAATAAAATGTGCACAAGATAATTCTGTGTTCTTTTCTCTCTCTCAAAATATGTAAACTTGAAAATGGAATGTATTGTGATCGCCATCCATTCGACTATCAGTGTGCACATTCTTATCATGTTCTGAGATTTGTTGAAAGAGCACGCTTTCACGAACGACGAGCAACCCAACAAGTTTTTTTGCGCTTGTGTCTGGTGAAGGAGGCTGTTCTACCCGGGTAAGATAACCCCACCTTCCCCCGAGCTTGATGCGAATGAAACTAGTGCCCCTTTATATATAAAGGGACACTAAGAGAAACTATCGGGTTGGTTCTACTGAGCACACGAATAAGAGAAACTCGGGTTGATTCTACTGAGCACACGAATGAGAGAAACTATCGGGCTGATTCTACTGAGCACACCAGTGAGAGAAACTATCGGGCTGATTCTACTGAGCACACGAATGAGAGAAACTATCGGGCTGATTCTACTGAGCACACGAATGAGAGAAACTATCGGGTTGATTCTACTGAGCCCACGAATGAGAGAAACTATCGGGTTGGTTCTACTGAGCACACCAATGAGAGAAACTATCGGGCTGATTCTACTGAGCACACGAATGAGAGAAACTATCGGGCTGATTCTACTGAGCACACCAATGAGAGAAACTATCGGGCTGATTCTACTGAGCACACGAATGAGAGAAACTATCGGGCTGATTCTACTGAGCACACGAATGAGAGAAACTATCGGGTTGATTCTACTGAGCACACGAATGAGAGAAACTATCGGGTTGGTTCTACTGAGCACACGAATGAGAAAAATTACCTGCGTAAGTTAATATATATTTTAGAAAATTGATAACATTTAATAACTGAAATAAGTACGACCTTGATAACTAAAATAAAACCAAAGGAAATAGCAAGGCGAGTGCAGGTAGAAGATTCAAGGTTGGAACAGCGCAAATGTCATTCGCTCGATTTAGCTTTTGTTTTGGCAATTTTAATTTCGTTGGCAGCGTTTCAGAAGCATCATGCATACTGAATGTTGTATTTATGTACTTTTTAATCATGATTAATGCCCCAGTCGCTCAAAAACTCAAGTCAGTTTGGTGACCTAATTCGATGTAAACAATCACGGCAGTTGCACACATCTGAGATGTGGATATATAGAAGAATGGGACGCATCTCATGGAAAGAGACGAAAACAAATAAGGAGATCCTACAAAATCTAGGTATGAAAAGAGAACAAATTAAGGAGATCAAAATTAGGCAGCTAAAATACTTTGGCCACATAAAAAAGGCATAACACCTTGCAGAAGAACATAGCTGAAGGGAGAGTTGAAGGCAAACGTGCAAGGGGAAAACAGCGCTATGAGTGGGAAGATAACATCAAGAGATAGACAGGAAAGAGTCTATCAGAGTGCACCACCAAGACAAGAGACAGAAGACGTTGGAGATCCATTACAGCCAACCTCCGTTGTGGAGATGGCAGCTTATGATGATGATGAACTGTATGAGTCGACGCGTGGAGTGTGCGTGCAATAGGAAACGCTCTTTAAGTTTATGTTTGGTTGTTTAGACCAATGGTAACTTCATCATTGGAGAATACATGGATATAAACAGTGTTACCACAGCTGGGTATTTTTTACTAGATCTGGGTTTTTTGGCTTCCGTCTGGGTATCTGGGTATTGTTTTTCCAAATCTGCATTAATCTGGGTATATTTGACAATTGGCATTTACAATGTATGTATATTCTGTGCACTGAGCATTATACATTATATGTATATTATAATTAAATGTAAAAAATTATGTGCTATATATTTTTTATTCCACTTAAATTTAATTCTTGTTTTTAACCACATCAATGACGTTGTTTTTTTACTCGTTTACATCAACTATCTATTTCCTGTTATTCTGTTAATGGATGTCATCTACAATACTCAGTCATTTTTGCTACGTGTTTTAAAGTATTCTTTTTAAATTTTAGACTTAAGCAGATAAACAGGATATTATTATTTTTTATCATAAGATGAGCGATGATGAAGGTACGCTAGGTAGTTGTAGCAGCATGACGACACACATGCCACCGCGTAAAAAAGTGACGCCATGGTATTAGCAGGCTTGTTGTGAGGAATGGCTAACAGACAGCGAACAGAAGGATTGGATAAAGCCGGACTCTGGCAATCGCTATGCTGCGGTGTACGGTTTGTTCCTGTACATTAACTAATGCCAACAAAACAGCTTTATTGACACACAAAAAGCACATAGAAGCACATGAAAAACTTCGAAGTCAAAAGCAAAACTCTGAACATTAACAAGTTTTTTATCAAACTAAAAGTGACCTGTCTCCAAGACTAAATTGCTAAAGCGGAGATACTGTTTTCGGTTTCATGGCAGAACATAATACTCCGTTTTCGCAAGCTGATTATTTGACTGAATGTTGCCAGCAGATGTTTCCAGACAGCACAGTTGCTCAAAAAATGTCACTGAAGCGCAACAAGCTTTTGTGTGAAACAGTTTCCAATCGAATACTAGCCAAGCAAGCAGTTGTCAAAGATGGAGTTTGTCATAAGTTTAATCCTAGTAAAAGCGTGGTTGAAGATGTGCGTGAAGGACGTTGTCGGCAGAGATATGCAAAGATTTTGGAACTTCACAATCAAGATTCCACGTTGTCAATTCATGCATATGATCTTGACGAAGGAGAAGTTGTCGACAAAGATGCCGAGTCTCTGACAAGTGACATTTTTCTACAGTAACAAGTTACAACTAACATTTTATATTTGATTTGAGGAACATTTTGTTAATGTAACTACTGTAAGTATGTTACTGTTAAACTTCTCATTTTCATGAGTTCATATATTGGGGTGTTAATAAAATCATTTTTATATAATTGTGAATTTTTGGTAATAAAAAATAAAATAAAAATGAAGAAATAAATAAAAATTGGTAGCACACAGCTTATTTGTGCTAAAGTTGCACTAAATGATTGTGTAGGCATTGTATATCCCGTGTATTTGAGGCATAAAATAATCTGGGTATTTCTGGGGGTTTTTTTAGAAGAAAATCTGGGTTTATCTCTAGATCTTGAGTGGCAACCTTGGGTATAAACAAAACCGAAAGCGAAACAAGGAAGCGGGGAGGGATTGAATCGTGCGCTTGACTGAAAGTTGATCAATATTAATAATAGGCTTACCAAGCAACAGCGACATCAGATAGTAGTAGGTATATTATATATAATTGTTTAGATGAATGTATTGACAACGGAAGGTCTAGATACAACAACTTTCCATCGATACACCTATTTCTGTACGGAAACAACAAGCACAACTGGCTAGTCGAGGTAGGTAGACATTTTGAATGTCTCATGTTGATCATTGTCTGCCATCAAATCTGAAAGCTCTTAGTTCTTCTCTATCTTCTCATAATAAATTATGAAAATCAATTTCAGTTTGGGTGCCCCCCTCTCGTCCTCGAAAATGTATTGTTCGTATCAACAGAAATATCAAGCTCTTGTATGTTTCTTGGTGTCATCATGACAATCAATATAAATTGACTCATAATTTTAATAGCAACGATATTTTGAATCCAGAACTGTTGTAGCCCAATCGTTAGCAGTCTGTTATGTCTTACTTATGTCTAACTCTAGGTATCACACAGTGATTTTTTTTTTAAATAACATTTTGCCTCGTCTTGGCAAGGCGCGGCCCGTTCAACCTAGTCGGTTATATTAGGGCGCATGTCCAAATATAAAAGACCTTGAGGTCTGGATTTTCATTTTGTTTGTAGAGTGCCATTGTTTGTATAGTGCCATTGTTTGTAGAGTGCCATTGTTTGTAGAGTGTCATTGTTTGTAGATCTTAATAGATCTCTTCAAGCCATGAAATTTCCTTTTTAAATTTTAAAAATAACCGAGTTACAGCATTTCAAAATTTTCCGAACATCTTGGCACCGAACAAATTGCCCGACTTTGTACAATCATAACTGCAAGTCCTTATTGCAGAAAAGAAACATGGGAAGTACAACAAATCAATTAAATGAATTATGGTCCATCAAAATTGACAGAAAATACAATTTCAAGTCTCATTTTTTGTGTTCGTAAAGTGCAAATGTGCATTTTCATGCACTCATAACTCAAAAACTACACATAGGAAAGCCATAAGATTTCTTGAGCTTAAAGAGAGCACTATATACTTGATGCTTATTTTTTAATTTTTTTTTTTTTTTTTTTGAGCCACATGAAATACTGAATACTATGAAACTGCATTATGTGAAAACGTATCAAAGGCTAAATTTGCAGTTCGGAAGAAAAATCAAACGAAATTCCAAATTGTGCCATAAAATCATAAATATTGCAGCTAAAGAGCTGAAAACTTCCAAATTAATGTAATTTGAATTGTACAATCTGAGGTGGTGGTGAAGTTGAATCTTCATTAATATCTTGCAAAAGGGTTGAATACAGTATCCTGACTGAACCAGAGAGGGGAAGATGCTTTTTCTCCAAGACAATTTTTCTATACCTTATCTGCATCTTGAGGTCATTGGCATTGCCTTTCTTGAACAGAGCATCCACATTGTGATGATATCCGAAATTTCACCGATCAAAATATAGCATATAGTTGTTTGTAGGTATAAAATAACATAGGAATTACCGCGCCACTAAAATACTAGTTTTTTTCCCGGTCTCTAAAGAGTTAACGCATAAAAACGATAGTAGAATTTATGCCAATGTGACGTCACAGACTTGCAAGCCTTTAACCAAAACGCACGTTTGAATGTTAGTATCGTTAGAAATTGTTTATTTCTTGGAAAAGGCAAGGGAGAGAGAGGGGGAAATGCATAGAGCCCGTTTGAATTTTAAAACTGAAACTAACTGGCCAAATCGAACGATAGGAAAAATAAGACTAAAAATGACGATTAAAATGCTACTAATTAGTTATTAAATATATCATATTCTTTAGTCTAATATATTATATTACTTTAGGAAGAAAGATATATTATTGGTATAAATATAAAGGAAAGACGAAAATGGTAAAAATAATAGCCAGAAGTATGAAACCTTATGCATTAGATGACAGACGGTAGACTAAGTAAATATTATCGTTCTGTATTAAAATGACTTGGATAATACTAGCGATATGGTAGAATGAAGACATATATAGACGTGCATAGGGCTTCTTTACTGATGCTGGCCATATTAAGGGGTGTCTCCTGATTTGAAAATAGTAGGTTAACTTTTTGAAAAAGACGCGTAGGAACGGAAGTCCCCTGATTGGTTGCTTAGAATGACTAAGAAGTGGGAATAAATACCTCAGAGAGACGAGCGTTCCTCGCCACTTTCAAATTATAAGTTCACATGTATAGTTAGTGACGTATACAGAAAGCTGTGCTCATATGCCTTCGCTGTTCTGATAGTCAGCAGGAGATTCTGTGTGATCATTTATGGCCTGTAATTAACTTACATAGTGAAAAAAAAATTCGATATTTCGGTAAGACCAACATTTATATAATTATTATTGTATTTGAAAATGTGTTTGCCATATTGATTAAGAATGAATATTTGAAGGGTAGAGTCCCAGTCGTACAAGTGCCACTTCAACATGTTCGTAAAATCATTAAATGGGGTTAGATAATCTTATAGCTTCATGTAAAAGCCCTACAGCTTTACTTGTACTTTGGGAGATAAAAGAAAATATTTATATATAAAGAGGGAAGCCAACATCAAACTTTGTGTTGTTTCACCGAGTTGCTAAGAAAGATATTGTCCTTTGTAGAAAAGCCAGACAGGCTTTCGGACATTGTGGGGAAAGAACTTCATAAAACCCTTACAGTTTTACTTAAAAGTTGAGATAAAAAGGAATTAATAAGGGAAAAGACTTTAATGAATAATGTTTGAGTTATAGCCAGAAAATTACTAGCCATCTTTATGTAATACAGGTTATTACCTGACTGTACGTACGAAATTATAATATTGTATTATGACTAGGAACGTGTAAAAACATATGTTTGAGATACTTAATGATGAATAGAGCACTCTACCAGATGGGGACAATAATTATTTAAGTATTATTTTCTGATTTTTGATCTGTTGATACATGTAAACCTGTTAAGAACGGAGATAGTTCAGAATATTATTTTGAGGGAAATTAATCCTCTACTTCCAGAGTTTCTGGGTGAGAAACTGAAGTGAGCCAGTCACGTTCTTGTTCAACCATAGTACCTGTTTGAGGCCATATGAATTGAGTGCCTTACCTTATCTCGAATCCTGAAAGCTGAGCAGTGCTGTGTGCATGAAGACTTATAACCAGGACATCGCAGAATTTTCTACTCATATCGAAAGTTAAGCCCTGTGTTTTAATAATAATAAATTCTTTAAGCACCAAACACGGCGCATAAGGCAGAAATCAGTGCTCTCCAGGTTGTTCGTTGTGACGCCACTCCTCTTAGCTCTTGCACATTATTTGCACTGTGTTTTGGGGCCTTGTTAATTCACTGACTGATCCTCCTCCGCCGATTATATCAACAAGATTTATAAAAAATGATGACATTATTGATCCCCCAAATATGTGCTTAAGTTTGGAAAAGAGTACTACACTAAGAACACTTCCTAG
This sequence comes from Oreohelix idahoensis, assembly GCA_024509875.1. NCBI lineage: Eukaryota > Metazoa > Mollusca > Gastropoda > Stylommatophora > Oreohelicidae > Oreohelix > Oreohelix idahoensis. The sequence continues at coordinate 26,050 of JAMPIV010016700.1, forward strand.
TTCAGGAAATAATAGACTTTAGTAGTTAAACTGGTATGTGTGTAAATATATCTTGACGTTTAATCTTTTATGAATCAACTCAATTATAATTAATACATTTGTAAAAAATTGTTCAGACCAAAATCCAATAGTGAGTTGTTTACTTACTTGTTTATTAACCTTAAAGTGTGGTTGTTGTTATTTTCTTCACATACATTGCATATACCCTAGACATCTAGCTACACAACACCCATACATCAGGACATATAAATTGAGGATAAAATACATAGCGGGTGGTAGTCATTGGTGGAAGCAAGACAGGTTCCCTGACATATATTTAGAAATTAAACTTCCTCAGGGGCTTGCATAGCTGACTTCACATCTGCTACACAAATATATACATAATTAATATCAATCCACCACACACATCTGCCTTTGTTTTACAAGGTCCTCTCTGGGCTATGATGGCATCAAGGATAGCTGTCTTCATCTCAATAAATTGTATTGTCTTTGTCGTATATTTTTAGATAGGTTAGAAGATAGTTATGGTCCCGTCTGAGCAGAGGTGATAGTGGTAAATATGTGAGAATAAAGATGGAAGAAATAGATTTCACGAGTGATTAGTTAAGGAGAAAAGTTGTCTCTGGACTGAATAGTTTCTCTAGTCCAGCCTATCTATACGACTATATTTTAGTGTAAGACACCCTTTCAACCCCTTATCTCTAGAAAGATAAGTTTAACTAAACACACCCACACACAATTATGTGACAACAAAACACACAAAACGTGAAAACTATGGTTAATTGGGTATGGGTCTGACCAACACACACATTAAGTTCTTTTTGTTGTTTATTATCATTAAACTTTTTACAACATCAAACATATAGAGAAATCAATAAAATCATGTTTACAAATATATGAAAATAACCGAATACGTGCCCTCCCCTTGTTGAGAAAGGATCCCAAAAGAAGTTAATAACCCAAAGGTCAAAGATAAGCACTAGGTTACAGAATAGACTATGAAGAACAAGTTCCCCACTAAATTACTACTCAGTAACGTACTCAGTTTAGTGAAATAAAAAAAGAAGTTAGTACAATGATTATAACAAAGGAAAATATTCACTCTCTCTATCTCTCTCTCTCTGTCATCTGTGGCCACAAACAATCTCGCTTACCCACTCTTGGTGTTGGTATCCCTTGGAAAATTACAATAGTCCCTGAACCTATACTGTCAGGTGGGTTGCCCAAATATGGCCCCAGTCCAGCCTATGTATCGAATAATATTTGTAAGGTGGACGCCAAATTTGGTGGTTTAATTTTTCCTGGATGAATCATGTGTCACCACAAATAGTTACTGAAGCAAGACGTGATCTGGACGTTCACATTTGCAAAAGGAGAAAAGTAAATCCTGTATTGCTAAGCATCTGGTTGCTAAGACAAATGTTATAATATGTAAAAACTAATGATGATGGTAAATCCTATTGGCTGGCTCTTATGGTGAGTGCCGATTTTGAAAGAGCATAGTTTTCAAGATCACTCCGTTGCTACGGCTGTCAATCGTCAGGAATATATGTTCTTTCGTATGCCCAGTGGGCTGGAAAAATTGCATAAATAATTCTGGGTAAAATACAGTCCAGTTACGATAATCTTAATGTTATTTTGACTCTTGGGCCCAACCGGTTCATGAAGGAACTTGGGACTGGTAGCCACGAAGAAGACACCATTAATTCTTCACTGAATGAAGCAAGAGGACCGAACTAGTCCAAAAATCGAAGACCCAAAATAATAATAATGGTACTGGTAATGTTAAATTTAGACCGCTGGCCACTGGTTTTTGATCAGGTGCTATATTAGAAAGAACAGAACATTTATGAAAAACTGCTACTATCCTATCCACCCGTAAGTTATTCCGCTATGGCATGTCGGGAAAAAAGGCCCATGCACAAGAAATGTAATGTTTGTCCTGCGAATGATAGGATTTCGGTTCTTGCCTTCAGGGAAGTACCCAGTTTTTATTTTATTATTTTATTAAGTTTTTATGTGTCCTATCTAGCCTTCACTTTCTTTCCTGTCCTGACGAAGGCCTTGTGGCCGTAACGTAGAGTATTTTCTTTGTCTTTTGTCCTCGTAAGACGAATCACCTTTTTTCGATTTTTTTTTCAAACCCATCCATTGTATTCCACGTCTTACCGCAGTTCCCCTCCACTTCCTCAATACTATTATAAGGACAGTTCAGAGCTAGCTTCCTAGCGAGACAGATCACAGTCTTGCATATCGGTGAGTTTTCCTTTTAGAAGTTGACAACTATCCCCTTATGCAAGTGAAACTGTTTCTACGACCAAGTCAAGATATATTATGTTAGGGGATTTGTTTTACGACTACTGATATCACGGTTTGTACCTCTCAATACGTTTTGTGAACATTATGTTAACCTTTAACTATGAAGTTTATAGTTGAAGTCTCGGTTAAAGCATTCCAGTATTTACAAATGACTTTTGGACAGCGTTTCATTAATGCAGTCGTATTTTATAAAGGAACAATGCTCTATTTGGAATGTGAACGTTCTGACCGTCAATAGTCAGGTTATTGAGTTGTGTAAATTGAATGAACTTTGGAGATAGTCCAGTTGGACTCATAAATAAAACGGTTTTCTAAAACCAAGGGAGTTACTTGATATGTACGTTGAAGTTGAAAGTATCAGGAGAAATAGATAACGTGACAGCCTGCTGTAAGTACTAAAGAACTTGGGTTGAAATAAAACTTTCCTTCGAGTAATAACATCTCTGGTAGTCACCAGTTACAACTCGAGAGATTCTTCATAACTATCACCAAAACCTATCCACCAGTGACACATGACTTATAAATGGTGTCACTTTCTTACGGCCACATAACTTATAAATGGTGCCGATTCCTCTGCCACATAAGAGTTACTAAGAAAGTTTCAACTCATACTTCACCATCTTTGTGTACTTATAAGAGTTACTTAAAAAGTTTCGACTCATACTTCACAATCTTTGTGTACTTATAAGAGTTACTAAAAAAGTTTCGACTCATACTTCACCATCGTCATCACCTTTCAGCTCCCTAGGGATCTTAGGGATCAAAGTCCCTTAACAAACTTATACCAAGACTTCCTGTCACGTGCCATCAGCTCAAGGTTTTTCCATGACTTCTTCAAGCCTTTCATGTCTGTCTCCAGTTCTCTTGTCTAAGTGTTCCTTGGTCTCCTTCTACATCCCTTACCCTGGAGGTTCTAGAACAAGAACTGTCTAATGACGTCATGATATGAACAGTTGTCCTCAGTGTGTGTCCCATCCATCTCCAGCGTCTTCTTCTAAACTCTTGATTCACTGTCACGTGTCTAGTTCTTGTCATTAGGTCCACATTTGTTATCTTATCATATCACCGCAATCTTTCTATTCAACGCAAGCTTCTATTTATGACAGTCATAAATTTTTCGTTGCCGTTTTTGGATTCTCTATGTTTCACAGCCATACAATAACATTGATTTGACATTTGAATTGAAGATTCTGATTTTGGTGTTGGAAATTCATACTTGCAGTCAAGTAAATTGTGTGTATTCTCCAAACTAATTATTAACTTTACTTCTGCACTTTCTTACATTACAACAATGGCTGTGCAAGTTTAGACTTTCATTATTATGGAATTATCTATTATTCCTTAATGATTTAATATAGTTGTAAATAGGCCAGAAACACGGACTCTACTACTATCTGTTGTGTTTTTCCATTCAGTGTTATCGGTGTTCCTGTTATATTTTGTCAAGTGCTCGTAAGAATTGAGCCCTAAGAACGTTCCCTTTGCCTACGCACAGGACGTTTTGAAAAACAAGTTGTTATCTGCTGTGTATATTTATATCTCATAACTTTATATTGACATAAAATCTGTTCCATGTCATTATTGATTCGATGACGTTCACATTTTATTGTAGGCTTTGTGCATAAAACACAGTACGTGAACTGGTCTGCCCATTGCTAGAATGCAGGACGACAGGAGCACAAGCGTTGCGTCGGGGGGAAATGGACAAAACTATAATCCTGTCTTCGACGAAGACAAAAACTGGCGATCTTTCGAGACACATGAAAACAGTCAAGATTTCTCTCTTGTAAGACAAGCAGATATTCCTCCAGGCAATATAGAAGATCTTGTAATTGAACCAGAAGATCCTTCAACTGAACTAGAAGGTCCCCCAAAGACACTAGAAGGTATTTCAGATCAACCAGAAGATCCTATAAAGAAACCAGAAGATCCTACAAAGAAACCAGAAGATCCTACAAAGAAACCAGAAGATCCTACAAAGAAACCAGAAGATCCTACAAAGAAACCAGAAGATCCTACAAAGAAACCAGAAGATCCTACAAAGAAACCAGAAGATCCTACAAAGAAACCAGAAGATCCTACAAAGAAACCAGAAGATCCTACAAAGAAACCAGAAGATCCTCCAAAGAAACCGGAAGATCATCCTAAAGGCACTAAAAAAAATGGTTGGAAAAGTGTTCTACTGCCAGCGTTCATTAGTGTAGCTGCTGGTGGAGCAGCAGTGATTGCAGCACCATTTGCTATAGCTGCAGTAGGTTTTGGAACTGGTGGTATTGCAGCTGGAAGTCTAGCAGCCAGTCTCATGTCCAGTGCTGCAACGACAGGGTAAGAATTAGTCTTACACGATTTTTCAACATGGCTTATATAGATATGTTTCGTATTAATAATATTATTTTTTTTTAACATTATAGAAATTGTCATTTCTGTTTTTCTGGCTTTTTATAGCCCTGATCGTTGTGCTTCTTCTACTTCTCTTCTTCGATCCTTAGCCATCGGTTGTCAAAGCAGTGACTATCACGCCTGGTGGCGTCTTGTATGGCAGCAACAAACTGCTTCCACTTTGTTCGGTTGGTGGCCATCCTTCGTGCAGTGCCCCAGCTCTGGTTCATTTTTTGCATCTCGGCCTCTACAGTTTTCCGCCAAGTATTTTTTTTTGGGCGGCCTCTCTTTCACTTTCATTCAGAATTCCATAGCACAGCTGTTCTTGTGATGTCATCGGTGTCTCTTCTGAGGATGTGGCCAACCCAACTCCAGCGTCTGCCAGCTATGATGGTGTGCATATCTTTGCTTGTTCCGCCGACTGGTGTTAATATGCATCCTAGGTATGTGAATGTGTCTGTTCCAGCTTCTGGTTTGTTATTGTTATGGGCTCAGGACTGCCCACATTGAGTGTCATGACCTCTGTCTTCTTTAAGATTGATGTTCAGACCCACCAGCTGCCTATACTTATTCAGTCTATCTGTTTTTTTTTTCTTGGATGTGTTGATGTGAATGTACAAGTAGTGCAGTATCATCTGCATATTCTATTTCTTCCAGTGTTAGAACGTTGTCCATTTAATTATTCTTGAACTGTCCTCTGTTGTTTGGCGCATTACCCAGTACGTGACAGTTAAATAAAGTTGTTGATAAGGGGCATCCCTGTCGTACTCCTGTTTTCACCTCAAAAATTAGGTTGCTCTGCCCAACACTGCATATGAAGGTAGCATAGAAGCGTTTGATGATGGAAACAATGCAGCTGGGAACTCCATAAGCCCTCAGTATTTTAGCATTCGCAGGGACAGCCTAGGGGAAATACTGAGAGCGATTTTGCTTATTGTTGTCAATACTAACTGTTCATTTCTCAAGACAATCTTTCAGTACAACAATAGATGTTCGATATAACTTACTTACTTACTTAGTCGTTCCCCTTCTACCGCGAGGTGTAGAGGTTTGGAAGAGAGAGCGCCAGACCATTCTATCAGCTGTCTTCTTCCTGGCCTGGTTCCATTCTAGTCCTCGGTCCTTCAAAGATTGTCTAATGTTGTCCTCCCAGCGGACTCTGGGTCGTCCTGGAGGTCTGGATCCCTGGCTCTTTGTTTCCCATGCTTGTCGTGGTAGCCGATCTTCTCCCATTCTGCAGACATGGCCAAACCATCTTAGTTGGGACTGTTCTATTTGGGTCTGCAGCGGATGGGATTTTAGGCCTTGACGGATCGTCTGGTTGCGGACCATGTCTCTTCTTGTTACTTCAACCACTTTCCTCAGATACCTCATTTCTGAGGTTTGGATCTGGCTTTTGTGGGTTGTAGTCATTGCCCACGACTCGCATCCATATGTCAAGACTGGGACATAGGTGGAGCGGTATACAGCCATCTTCATTTTCTTACCAACCTCTTTCTTGCTGAGGAATCCACGATTTATGGCCTGAAAAAGTCTCCCAGCCGCTGCTTTTCGAGTGGCCAACTCTTCTTTGATGCCTCCCTTTCGGTCTATAATAGCTCCGAGATATTTAAAGTGGTCGACCTGCTCCAGGACCTGTTCTCCCAACTTAATCTGATGTTTTCTTTCTTCTCGTGATATCACCATGGATTTTGTTTTAGAGCTGCTTATGACCATCCCTCTCTTCTCCAGCTCTTCCTTCCAGACTTGCAGGTTGGATTGCAGATGTGCCTCTGATTTAGCAATCAGGGCAACATCATCAGCAAATGCCAGCTCTGAAATATAGACCTGTCTCATCTTCCAGTACCCCACTGAATACTTTCTTGTTCTCTCCTTACATGCCTTGATGACATCGTCCATAAGGAGTATGAAGAGGTAAGGTGATAGGATATCACCTTGTCTTACACCAGTGGTGGTTCTGAACTCTTCTGACTTATGGTTTGCTGTCCTCACATAATTTCTGCAAGACTTGTAGAAGCTCTGTATAGCATGAATCAGAGGTGCTGGAATATTCTTCCTTGCCAAACAGTCCCAAAGTTTGCTCCAGGGGACCCTGTCAAACGCCTTTTCCAGATCTATGAAACAAAGATGGATCTCACTCTTATACTCAAGGGCCTTTTCACTCAGCTGTCTGAGTGTGAAGATTAGGTCTTGAGTACTTCGGTTTGCTCGGAATCCGCACTGGACCTCATCCAATTGTGGCTCAGCTAGGCGTCGGAGTCTCTGCTCTAGGATTCTAGAGTAGATTTTACCAGGGACACTGAGAAGGGATATGCCTCTATGGTTTCCACATTGTCGATTGTCACCCTTTTTGAAAATTGGTGTTATGATGGCAATCTCCCAATCCTTTGGTATGGTCTTGTTGCACCATGCTGCCTGTAGGACCTTTAAGAGTAATAGGTCGCCTGATGCTCCCATGTACTTAACCATTTCTGGTGTTATACCATCATGCCCTGCTGCTTTGCCCATCTTGATTTTCTCTAGTGCTGCCCTCAGTTCTTCCATCTTTATGTCATCTTCACCATCATTGGTTTTCTCTTCTGTGCTAGTGGTTATCATTTCTGATGCTTCATCATGCTCACCATCCAGGAGTTCTGAGAAATATTCTTTCCATCACTTCCTTCGGGGCAGTAAGCAATTTGCCTTGCTTGTCCTTTATAAATTTGAGAGGGCATTGTTTTTCTTTCCTCATGTTCTTTAGGGTCTTATAGAACAATTTCTGGTTTTCTTGTGCATCTTTTTCTAGCTTTTCTCCAAATTCTTCCCAGGACTTCTGTTTTGCTGCTAGCACTTTGTTCTTTGCTTCTGTTCTGAGTGTCACATATTCTCTATATTTTTCCATTTGTCCTGTTGTGTTTTTAGCTCCTAAGTATTGTTTCCATGCCATTTTCTTCTCTCTTATTTTCTCTTTGACTTCCTCTGTCCACCAAGGTGTCCTCTTTCTCTGGTTCCCAAGTCGGACTTCACCGCATGCTTCTGCAGCAGCTGTCTTTATGATATCCTTGAATTTATTCCAGAGGGTTTCCAAGTCATCAGGTCGTTCTTCTGTGTTGCTCACTGCTGTAGCAATAAGCCCCTGATATCTGGTCTTAATTTCTGGCTCTCTCAGCTTGTAGGTCCTAATGCTCATTTCTCCTGCTCGTTTACTTGGTTTCTTGCGTGATGTTGGGCAGTTCCTAGGCTGAGCAACTCTTTCAGTTGTTCGTTTGATTGTTAGCAGGTAGTGATCACTTCCAATCTCTGGCCCTCTCCAGACTCTTGCATCTCGGACATATCTGAAAGAGCTTCTCCGAACAATGGCATAGTCGATCACTGACTTCTCATTCTTGGTTGGTTCACATCTAGTGTATGCATGTATGCGCTTATGGGGGAACTTTGTGTTTGTAATGATCAGATTCTGCTCACTGCAGAATCTAAGGAGTCGCTTTCCATTGTCATTGAGAGTATCTTCTCCATATCTTCCGATAACTCCACCCCATCTAGCATGGTCATTTCCAACTCTGGCATTAAAATCTCCGAGCATAATAACTTCATCTAGGCAGTCATCCACTGTCCTTTGAAGCAGCTCGAAGAATTCCTCCTTGACCTCTGCTCTCTCATCCTCATTTGGCCCATACACTATGACCAGGTTGACTATGGTTTCTCCTTCTTTTAGTTTAACAACCATAATGCGCTCCGAGACAAAGTTCCATCCCTTGATACTATCTTTTTGATTTTGGGCCACAATGCAACCCACGCCCCCTTTAGCTCTTTCAGATATGGGTACACCACTGTAGAGCAACGTGTTGCCATCGAGATCCATGACTCCTTGTCCTTTTTTCTTCGTTTCCGTTATAGCCAGGATTTCTAGTTTTGCTTTCCTCATCTCTTCCACCAGCTCCTCTTCCTTCCCATTTATACTTCTTGTGTTCCAAGTTCCATAAGTCGTAGTCCGTAGTCCGTTCCAGTTCGTCGCCTTTAGAATCAGTCCGGTTTTCTCTCTTGTAGTTCGCGTAATCATGATTTAAAGCAAACAGGTGATTGGCCTGTTGTGCCTTTGCATGGTGGAGGGGCTGCCTCCTTACGGCCTCCATGCAGGCCGCCCTCCTCCTTTTTCATCCGGGCTTGGGACCGGCATTGGCGGAGTTTGTTCGATATAACACTTTATTTATTTATTTTATTATATTCATTTGTAAAACTGTGTTAGATTCAAAATCAATGGGTTTTTTTTTATTCTGTGTATGCTTGGTAAATTTTGATGTCTGTTGTCTGTTATAAATGTCTGCTCCATGCTGTAGGATTATAACTTCTCATGGATGTTGTAAAACACGATACATCACAACCGAGATAACAATTTCATGTACGTTTTGGTGCATGGTTCAAGTATGGAGGCTAGCTGTAGTAATGGCACCATGATCCATAAAGAACGAAAAGGGAATGATAATGATGGTGGATGCGGCGGCAAAGACGATGATGATGATGATGATTCGGCAAAATTAACTGCTGGTTCAAGTCTTTAGCTGCAAAAACATCTGGCTAAAAGGCAAGAGAGCTGACGACACATGGTAGACACACAATGTTCAAGAAATCCCTAGTTATACATTATGCAAGTGGTTAAAGCAACATGTCTTGTTTAAGAACAAAACCTGCTTCTTCTCACGACTCTTTACGGATCAGATGAACACAACATATAGGAAACAACATAAACAGCGTGTGTGGTTGCTTCTCAGTATGTTGTTATTATTATCAATATGGTTGTTTATACAGTTATTAATAAATATACTATCTGTGCTTCTCTATGGTGCGGAATGCTGGAGAGTAACAGAGAAGGAAATGTCGAAACTGTCCTACTTCCATATAATGTGCCTGAGGAAAATTCTCCGAATCTTTCGGTCGAATATTAACCAAGAACTACTTACTCGGAATAACCAAGAGGATATGTACACCATCATAGCTGGCAGACGCTGGAGTTGGGTTGGCCAAGTCCTCAGAAGAGACCCCGATGCCATCACAAGAACAGCTATGCTATGGACCACCGAACTAAAAACAACTTGGCGGAGAACTGTAGAGACTAGAGGCCGAGATGCAAAGAATGAACCAGAGCTGGGGCACTGTAAAAAGGATGGCCGCCGACCGAATAAAGTGGAAGCAGTTTGTTGCTGCCTTACAAGACGCCACCAGGCGTAATGGCCACTGACTGCTTTGACAGTCGGCTGCTAAGGATCAAAGAAGAAGAAATATGCTTTGGTTATTTGCTGTTGCTGCGATTACTGTTGAAAACCTCATTGTAAAAAATATGACGTCACATTTTTTAAAAAGAAAAACTGAGTTAGTGCCATTAGCACTTAAAACAAATTCCAAAGAAGGTGTAGAAATTAAAATTATATTTGAAAACGTATTCCTCTTCAAGAAAATGAAGCGCACAAATTAGGCAATCCTTATTTGTATCAAAGCATTTCAAAGTTTAAAATTCAATTTTCTTGCATTTCATTATTTGTGACATGTCAGGTTTTTCCAATGGGGTCTTTCGCTGTCACAGTTTTCTTTGTTATCATTATAATACCCATTATCCTTCAACTGTATGTAGAGCATGGACCTACAACAGGTTCACGACAAGCCTGTCCTGGGCCAGGTCTTCTTTATACCTTTTTTATCTGTCACCGCTTCTCTTCTCCATGACTTTTATGTCTCCCTCTGTTACTGGGGGATTTCAAAATATGGGCAGCTTTGTAATAATAGTAGCTTGTTGCCTCAGTGTGAGGCCTATCCAATGCCAGCGCCTTTACTTCGAATTTAGTCTCACTGGTATCTTGTCTGGTTCTGTCCATCAGTTCTACACTGCTGATCTTATCATATCATTTTTATGCTCTGCTCTGCGAGCACACATTTATGAAAGTACCAAAGTACCCGGCTTTGCCCGGGTTTCAAGTAATGGTTTATAGAAACTTAGAGTGTCATAATTCCTGAAAATGTAAAAATCAAACTAAGATATGTTGATTTTCATACTCGTTGATTTTTGTCTGTCCGTGTTTTAAATTCACCAATATGGCTGCCTTAACATTTAAAGCTTTTTGTTTTATTCCCATGTAAATTATTCATGACCCTTCAACTGTCTGTGCAGTATGACCCTTCAACTGTCTGTGCAGTATGACCCTTCAACTGTCTGTGCAGTATGAGTTTTCAGTAAGTTCATGCTATGCCCTGTCCCATCCCTCCGCTGTCTTTCCATGGCTTCCTAATCCCATCCATGTCTGTCTCCTTTTCTCTTCTCCGTGTTTTTCTAGCTGTTTCTCTTTCTCCTAAACTGAGAGTTCCTGTAATAAAAATGTCCATGTTATAGTAACTGCTAAAATACCACTGACATCTGATGCCATTGCAGGGTTGGAATGGGAGTAGTGTCAGTACTACAATCAGCCGGCGCAGCTGGATTGGCATTAAGCACACAAGGTCTTATTGGCGCTGCTACAGCATCCGTTGCTGCTGGTGTTACTAAGCTGGCTAGTAAGGGAATGACGAAAAACAAAAGTCAGGACAAAGGTGTTAATACAGAAATTAGTGGCCATAATTTAGACTTGCCACTGAGCAGTGCAGACTTGACATTGAGCAATGCAGACTTGCCATTGAGCAGTGCAGACTTGACACTGAGCAGTGCAGACTTGACATTGAGCAATGCAGACTTGCCATTGAGCAGTGCAGACTTGACACTGAGCAGTGCAGACTTGCCACTGAGCAGTGCAGACTTGCCATTGAGCAGTGCAGACTTGCCACTGAGCAGTGCAGACTTGCCACTGAGCAGTGCAGACTTGCCATTGAGCAGTGCAGACTTGCCACTGAGCAGTGCAGACTTGCCACTGAGCAGTGCAGACTTGACATTGAGCAATGCAGACTTGCCATTGAGCAGTGCAGACTTGACACTGAGCAATGCAGAATTGCCATTGAGCAGTGCAGACTTGCCATTGAGCAATGCAGATTTGACATTGAGCAATGCAGACTTGACACTGAGTAATGCAGACTTGCCATTGAGCAATGCAGACTTGCCATTGAGCAATGCAGACTTGACATTGAGCAATGCAGATTTGGCATTGAGCAATGCAGACTTACCATTGAGCAATGCAGACCTGACTTTTGACACTGGGATTTCAAATACAAGCTGGAGAGATATCCACGAAGACTTGCGGTAAGTAGCTCATTGGTAAACCCATTTACCCGATCATTCATTCAATTTTTTGCTCCATGTGGAGCTGGGAATCACCACTGCATCTGGGTCCCTCGTAGGAAGCCTTCATCAGAGCGTGAGTTCTTACAATAGCTTCTTGTTTTTTTTTTTTTTTGCTAATTTGTTTGACATCATGACGTCACCAGCCCAATGCTGAAACATTACATTAGTCTTCTCTTTTACGATATAACTGAACACGTGGTCATCAAATTCTTTCTTTGTTTCATCAGAAACTCACCTTTATCTCCCCTCGTCCCCGGATAACAACATGGGGCACTTAGAATTTCAGTATCAGTTAAACCACCTTGTTACGTCCAGTCAACGGCATATCTGTGTCATAAGGGCTTCCCTCTCCCGAAACTCTTGAGAAAATGTCCCTAGTGGGTTATTTGTATGTTATAGTGACTACTGTTTCAAATAGCTTATTCAAAGTGGTGGTAATTCTACACGAGTGACGTCATTCAGTTATTGTGTTTCTAAACTGTGTAATGAAAATGTGTTATTGTGTTGTAATTTATTCTTCATATTTTTACCCCCTATTATCTCTGTATGAAAGCTACCATAAGTGTTAATTTGGGGCATTGTAGATTTTTATATTTAATCTTTTTTACTTACTTACTGTGACGGTATTGCCTCCCCTGCTTTGCAGTCGTGGTCCAACAGTGGCCAAAACTCATGAGTATCTAATATGGGCTTCAAAGGTATCTACCTTCGCACAAGATTACTCTTGGCAGAGATGTAGATAGAAGGGTGATGACACTTCTATTACAAAGGGAGTCTTCACAAGATATTCACAATAAGCAAGAACAATACTGCTTTGGCTGAGTATGTTAACTCTGTAATTCTGCCGACGCTTTTGTGAAGGATTTTAACACTTATTAATTTCAGCTCGTTTAAGCCCCCACCCCTGATTTACTCAGTGAAATTCTATTATTCTAGTGTAGCTCTGTTTAGAGTGTGTATAGTAATTTGACTGAGACAAACATGCAGTAACTTTAAAATGATTAAATCGAAGTTAAATTTGTAACATTACAAATAACAAAATTTAATAATCACTTTAGGTTTTAACAGTTGGAAAATAATTTGAATAGTTATGGATCAAGAAGAGTTATCATCACGGCCTTTAGGGAATGTGAGATGTTACAAGAAGTTCAAGTGGCAGCATATATTTGAACTTAGCTTCCAATGACGGTTCTGCTCCTTCTTATGGGTTGGTTCTTTTCACTCTGCTCACGCTCGTCTCTGATCAAGGTTGTCGGGGGATTAGCTCGTTTCCCAGAAACGTCAAGGAGAGTCTACCACGTGGGTCCTTTGTCTTAAAGCTTAGGCCACAGTTCCCTTCTTGTTCCAGAGATGGTACTTTCGGCTGGTACCACCAATAACTATGGTAAAGAGAATAGAACGAGACGCTCTTCTGAGTATGGCGTTTCCCATCTTCCCATACCACCATACCAATTACCCAGACTTTACCCTCAATGAGAATTAAATTTAATCGCTCGGGATAAAACTTCCTTTACATTTAAATCGAATAGCTTTAGCTTTACATGACATTTAAATGAAAAGGGTAGTAATACAGATAGAGTCTGTTGACATATACATCTCCACTGATTGAAAAGTGTTCACACTATAAATTGAATATGTTTTCATTTATGTTTTACACAGATTGAAAAGTTTGAAACTTCCATTACTTTAAAATGAATATTTTCACATAGACGTTTACACTGGTTTAAAGCTTGAAGCATCATTTCTTTCATCTTTCCCTCCCTGCTCCATAGGGAACCTGGAACTACTTTATGCTTTTAGTTCCCGTTACGAAACTATTAATAAAGCAATCACCAGCCCGTGCAGTGGTGGTTCATGAATCATCATTCTAGATACTGAGGTTGCCAGCCTCAAATGACTTGGGCGTCCTTTAGCAATGTTCACACATTAAAACTCACATGGTTATATATATATATATATATATATATATATATATATATATATATATATATATATATATATATATATATATATATATATATACACACACACGTGTGTGTGTGTGTGTGTGTGTGTGTTCTCACATGTTAGTAATGAAACAGAATAAAAAATGCACTACTTACGCCAATCTTGGCTACAGACCTATTGCTCAGGTAAATAAAAGAGACGAGTCGATCTCTTACACGCGTCTGGGGTGTCTTTAATTTGACAATAGATTCCGTCTCTGACTCCGTGTGTTTCAGTTTTCCTTAATCCTGGTTTTCCTTGTTACAATGCTAGACATTTCTTGGGCTGTTTTTATTTTTGTAAGTCCTTTTGGAATACTCTAATAAAAGGTCCAATCCGATAAAAGGAATTCTTGAATTCTAACTTGGCAAGTCTGGGTTCTTCTTGCGAGCGTGTCTTACAGCAGTTTTTGCACAGTGAAGTGGGTTTGAACAAACGCCAGGTTATATTCCCCCTCAATGTTGTTATTAAACAACAAAGAAAGATCCAATCATTTCTAATCATGCCGGGCGGGTGTGATATTTTCAAAATAGTCCCACGTGAAATAAGGTGCGTGCCTGCAAATGTCACGTATTACCATATATGGACATCTGATGCCTTGCCTACACTCTCACAGGCAGATCGGTAGACACACACGACAACATGGGTAAGCCGTAATACTTATTAATTTATTAAAAGTAATTTTGGTGTATCAAGGATGACCCGGAAGCGCTTATGTCACACTTGTCTGCCCACATGTGTCACACAGACAGTAATCTCGTTATCTGTCGTATGAGTACGCAAAAACTCCGTGTTTGCCCAGCTTGTTAACAAACGAGTCGCTTATCAGCGGTGTAATCTAAACACGCCGGCGCTCATCTTATCTAGTTGCTTCTCGCAGGTTGGGATAAACATTATCTGCAAGGAGTGTCACAAATGTTTGAACATACAAACTACTTGCTCCTTAGCCGATAATGAGAAGAAATTGGTACTTTTAAAAGTACACAAATAAAATCAGTACAAAATATGTCTCTGGTCCTGTCGAAGTGAAACCGAGATCGTGAAGAGATCGTCCATTTCGTCACACTTACTTAGGCGTTCCTCTTCTACCGTGAGGTGCAGATGTTTGGAAGAGAGAGCGCCATTCTATCCTATCGGCTGTCTTCTTCCTGACCTGGTTCCATTCTAGTCCTCGGTCCTTCAAAGATTGTCTAATGTTGTCCTGCCAGCGGGCTCTGTGATGTCCTGGAGGTCTGGATCCTTGGCTCTTAGTTCCCCATTCTTGTCGTGATAGCCGATCTTCTTCCACTCTGCAGACATGACCAAACCATCTTAGTTGTAATCTTTTTTTTTTAAATCTATAATTCCGAAAATCTAATCCACTATTTAATATTTATTCCCTGGTTATATTTTCATTAAAAAAATTGTTGACGTTATTTTAGAAGGGTATGATCTACTGAAACTATTTTGTGTGTAATGACAGTTAAGAGCAAGGACACTTAAGACGCTCGGTGAAACTTCGGAAAGAGGGCATCGTGTTGACTGTGGAGCAAACGCAACGGGCTATGGAATTCAAAACAATCATGTTTTTTTTTTTAACAGCATAATAGTTACATTCACAGTTGCCTCAAGCTGGCAGCATGGATAGAAACATTACTGAAGTTGAAAGTCGCAATCAAGGTGGAGTTGGGTCAATTCATTAGTGCAGGCGGGATAAAGACAACAGGAAGCTGACACTTTGAAGTCATGACCCAACTGGGTCCGTCCCCCTTAGAGTGTCAAGGAGATAAAAGGGTTGAAACACTTGTCCGATGGGGGACCACTTCTGATGATCAGATTTCCTCCTGTTGAAACGCGCTGTATGGAGTTTCCTATGATGGTAGCAAACTGTAGAACGGTTGTTAAATATTCAAACTGACTTGTTAGTCAAAGCAGTAACTACCTCCCCTGGACTAAAATTAACTTAACAGTTAATCCTCTGATAAATGATCATGCCAGGGATGATAATGTTATAGTATACACTCATGTGCCTGTTCCCTGTTGTGAGAAATCAGGATGGGGCTTCTGGTTAGGGTAAGGGACAGGGTCGTTGCTGAACAGAATGGAGCATACATTACAACAGCCTCCATCGTGAGAATGGAGATAGAGGTAGCTACGGCTGGCCCTAAAGTGTGGTCAACTCGAACCGACACAGTGTTGGGCATACAGGTCACCTTGTCCATGGAGTATTGAGACCCCGACAAGGGATAGTGTTTATGTTGAATGAGAGTGCAAATGTACGTTATGCGAATGGGTGGTACTGTTCTGCAAAGTTGACAAGTAATAAGGCACTCATTCACTCATGTATGAAAGTCAATGATGTCTGGTACTACTGTTGATAATTTCATACATTTAATAGGACGCAAACTCTGACGACACATATATAGTCACTGGAACAGTTTGGCAATAACATCACATGCTTGAAAAAATGGTCTACGACATCAAATATGCATTCGTATAGAATGTGGATACAACAGAACATTCGTAGCTAGTCACTCAGGGTTCTAGTTGTATTTACTCCCAAGCCTAACTGACTGATCGCGTCAGTTAATGTTAGCAAATGTTTATCATCAATGGTTCCCTGACAGAACCTCTTCTGTCGAGGAATTACAACTCGTAAATCAGTAGGCTTATGTGACGACAATCTTAAACCACAGTAGTGGGTTACCATAGTAGATAGATCTCTGTACCATCATCAGATAATAAGGCATTCCTGTTCTCCGAACGATGATCTGCTTAGGCAAAGGCGAGATCCAAAATGGCTTCTATCTCCAGTGAGCGTCGCTCACTGCGAAGATGCATAATGAAGCATAAGTAAAGGGCTCTGTTCCTAAACATCGATAATGCTGTGTAGATTATATATATATATAATAATGCAATGTACATAATAGATATTGGTGCTGCTAGCACAATGTCGTCAATAAAGAATTCAGCCCACTCATATGCAGACCATATCCCTGGCTGCAGGTCTAGGCATAACGAAAAGTTCAGTAAATGTCTTTCGTTACCTTAACATCCTAGAAAACACTAGAAAAATAGCACACGCCATCCTTTGGCGCTAAGAATATATTCTGGGGAGGAACATGGACATAATAGTCACACAGACGATGTCGCCTTCCCCCCAGAATTTCACAGCAAAGAACAAATCTTCGGACCTTTGTCCGCACAGCAATCAGGATTCGCCCATCATCACGGAAGTCTCTCTCGACAACCCCAATTCGACACCTGCGCAGAAGCGCGTGACCCCCAGAGTTCAACTCAAGATGGGCCGACGTAAATCTTAGTATTCATATAAGACCCAAGTGAAGGTAACAGATATAATAAAATGTACCAACAACTAAATCAAGGGTTATCTACCTTTGACTAACAACAAAAAGTGTTAACAGACAAATAAATATCTTTCTATATATATATATATATATATATATATATATATATATATATATATAGATATATATATATATATATATATATATATATTCATTGCCTACAAAAGAATCTGTGCGTAACAGACTACCACACTCCCCGGGAAAAAAAATTAAAATCATTTTTTTCATCTAAGAGCAACATACAATAGGCTCACAACGCACGAATAATGCGCAGATGAGAAATATCAGTAATTTATACAATGCCAAATAGGCTAAGTCGAATAAATAGATCGACAAGCGAGAATATATCTCAACATCTCAGAGAAAGTATTTCTCTAAGTATAAATATTTCCAGAAAGGTGTCACCAACTTATATTACAATACTGGCAATATCAAAATCCATACAATAATTCATACAATAATTCCATATTAGGTACTATGAGTTCATGATTAACAAGGAAGAAAACATCATCAAAGGACCAGCGGTAAATATACATTAATGAACCGCTAAGTGGTGATACAATCAATATATCATATATTACAAATGTGTACCTATTTTGATATAGAAAAGAACTATTGTAGAGTTAGACGTATTAGAAAGTCCAAGACATAACAGTTAGGTGGAATCATGTGGGCATCTACCATCACAACGATATCTATCACCAGTATTGTTATTTGCTTTGTTGCAACTATTGTTCTGGTTTGACCTGCAGTTTTCACAACAGCGATTGTGATTTTCCCTTTGTTGAAAATATCTACCAGATTGATGTTGTTTTCTTTGTGGACCATTATGATAGCTAGAATAGTTTTTATTGTGGCTATCCTTCCGAAAGTTACCAAATTCGTTGGAACCACAATTATGAGAGCTATCAGATTGCCTCCAATTCCTAGAAGACGAGCCTCTTTGGCATGAATCAGTTTGATCCTGTCCAAAGTTAAGCTTACTTTTCTTAGCGAAATTCATTTTATTTTTGCCTTTGGCAATGTGTTTGACAGGAGCATCACACTGTCTGTGCTGAGTATGATGAGTAACAGGGATAATAGGGTTCTTATTGTTCCGAACATAATCGTTCTCATTTCGGGAACTAGTACTAAAAGTTTTATTCCCCGATACAAATTTATCAGAACTTTGCGAAGTCGATGCTTGATTCGTTAGAGGAGCCTTATTATGACATTTTTCAATGTTGTTACCCTGATCTGAAGGACTAACAATATGATTACTTTTGTTCTTTGTTACAAGTTTAGCAGGACTGACTATCACAGTCGGATTACTCTTATTGGCCTGACGCCAACAATCATTCCTATTAGGGGCAGCATCGTTATTACGTGGGAACCCATATTTGCCACGAAAGGATTTGCTTGCATTGAGTGCATGTGGCTGACTCTTTGCATTAGCAACATGTTGACCATCAGGTGTATGTTGAAATATATCCACTTTGGTAGTAGATAACATCTTATTGTACAAAACAATATCCAATAAACCGTCAACTCTTTTACGAAGTTTTGTAACTTCCATTTCTGTCATAGCTTTCTCTCTAGCAGCAGATTTCTGCAATTTCTCATTGGCTTTAACTTCCCTGTTATAATCCAACCTTGTAACATGTAACTGAGAAGCCAAAGTCTTCTCCTTAACAATACTATCTTTAAGATCCTTTCTTAATATTGTCATCTGAGATGTAACTTCTAAAACCTTAGCCTTCTCTTGAACAAGTTCAAGTCTGAGTGCTTCCAAAGCACTATGATGATTAGTTATGAGTTCATCAATTTTTTTATCTTTTTCTTTATTCGCTGTCAACTGTGTTAACTCCAGTTGCAGTGACTGAATCTCAATATCCTTCTTATTCTTAAACACCTTAATCTCCTCCAGAGATTCCATACTCTTCTTTATAGCAGTACTTCGCAGAAGATTCACCTCATTATCTAATTCCAGAATTGTTCCTTCATAAGACTTCTTGGATTGACTGGCCTGAGCTTTTAATTTGCAACACATATCTTGCGCACTAGCAAGTTCCAAGTTTGATTTATGTAAGTCAAACTCATGTCTCTTAGTTTCAATCTTTAATTTCTCATAGTCCAGTTTGACTTGGTTTAGCTCATTATTAAAAGACTGTTCTTTACAAAGATGATTGTTCTTCATTGAGCTCACTTCATCTATCTGGCTATCCAATAATTGTTTTAATGAGGTTATCTCATCCTCTAATTCTTTTTTCTGTGTAAGAGAGAATTCACCAAATTTCTTATTGTCCGCTATCAATTCCGCCACTTTACTCTTCAGTATAGAATTTTCACAATTCATTGCTGATAACATATCAGTAAGAGCTTTCTCCTCATGTTGAAGCTCCTCATGTCCCATCTTCTGTTTTATCTCCTCAGCTTCTCGATCTAATCTTTTAATTTCAGCTTCTATTTTTTTCCGCTCGATTTTACTTCGCTGTTTTCTCTATTCAAATTCTCTTTCTAACCGTTTCTCTTCAGCCTCCGCCTCTTTTTCTTGTTTTTTCATTTCCATCTGGAATTTCCTTTCATCAGCCTGCATCTGCAATCTTAAATTCTCAGCTTCTGTCTTCTTTTGCTCAGCTTGTCTTTCCAATCGTTTATTTTCCTCTTTATGTCTCTTTTCTTCTGACTTCAATGCTTTGGTAAAGAGAGCAGTCGAATATTCTTCCAATTCCTTACCAGTCATTCCAAGGGCTTTCCCTTGCGCGATAAAGTAATCTAAAGTCGCCATAATGTTTAATAATATGTGACTAGTTACCTGAAATAATAATGCAATCTATTTTGAAGTAAATGGAAACAAGTTCTTAATAAACTTGATTAATCAGCTCACTTTATCCCAATCTCTGTGGGAGACAAGCCTTTATTAAGGTCTTGTATAATCAACTGTATAATAATAATAATAATCCACCACCAGTTGATTTTATACCACAAGTGCACTACACAGCTAATAGTGCATCATAAATAGCATATGTCAACCAACAACATAATAGCATATGTCAACCAACAACATAAAAAAGGACAATCATAAAAGACAATATGAAAACATTCGCAGGAATCAAATAAATCAAATAGAAACTAAAGAAAATTATCACAGAACCTGTGATGACAACTGCGAGGAAATAAACAAAACAATGACGTCACCGTGTATAAATATAAAGGGTGTATACAACTAAATGAAAGGAAAGATAAGACCTACAAATACAAACGAATCAAAACAAAACTGAAAAACAGAAAAAATATTACAAAAACAACGATGAGTACAGCTCGTCACAGCTAACAAAAATAGCAACAAATGTTGCAAGCAAATTTTCAATCAAGAAAATTGCACCTACAGAACACTAATATAGAACCTCTATGACGTGGTATCCCTATATTAGTCACCTGCCCAACCTACCCGCAGAAATATACACAACAATATCACATGTAAACATAAATATATATAGCATATAATAGACTGTGTTGCAACGAAGGCTCAGTTGTTACAATATAAAGGTACTGTAATTTAAATAAATTACACTGACAAACAACATTTTTCTTTCTTATATAAGAATAAGTGTTCTTAGGTCAGTTTCTTGCGCTGATTTCAAATTTGAAATCCGTTTATCTCTATCACGTCGGGTTCTTAAGATATTTGTGAATAAATATATTTTTGGGAAACCGTTATTTGCTCCATTTCATTTTTACTATATAACTTTTTTAAAATTAATAAAATGCAAAATAATTCTACTTTTTATACTGCTAAAAGATGCATGACATATGTTACGTTATATTTCAAATAGTTACTGTATTTTTAAATAATTATGAGTGAAATATGGCTTCTAGAAGTTGTAGAAATTCGGCTGATCTGTTCTGTTACGTGTGCGGATATTTTACCGATCGTGTTCACCAGAAAAACTTTACACCATTGCTAAAGAAAGCATATGAACTTTATTTCGATTCGAAAGTTGATGATGCAAATAAATCTTGGAAGCCAAATGCAGTTTGTTCGACTTGAGCAAATACATTGGCAGGTTGGTTACGAAAATCGCCGAAGCATAAGCCGATGCCTTTTGGAGTGCCAGTAATATGGCGTGAACCGACAAATCACGCTACTGATTGTTACTTCTGCTTGACAAATATCTATGGTTTCACTTTTAAAACTAGAAAGTCTGTGGTTTATCCAAATATTGAATCGGTTTCGAAACCAATGCCTCATGATCCAATCACGTGTCCGATCCCAGTTCCACCAGAACCATATCCGTTGGACGTGAATGAACCATCAGAAAGTGATAGTTTACCTGCTTTAGAAACTAATTCTGACTCGGATTATGTACCGGTGAATGATGGTGTTCACTTAATTAACCATTCAGAACTTTCAGATCTAATACGTGATCTCGCTCTCACCAAAGGACAAGCGGAATTACTCGGTTCGCGACTCAAAGAATGGAATCTTTTAGCGGCCCAATACTCCGATATCTAAATTTCGTCATAGACACAGATAACTTGTTCAATACTTTGAGATGGATGATGACATTTGCTACTGCAAAGATGTAAAAGGT
>JAMPIV010016701.1:0-27500 GCA_024509875.1 Oreohelix idahoensis
TGTTTTGGGTTGGGGGTTTGTGTGGGGTTTGAGTGGGTGTGGGGTGGGGGGGTGGGGGGGTTGGGGTGGGTGGTTTGGGGTTGGGTGGGGGGGTTGGGTGGGTTGGGGGAACTTGTAAATTGGGGGTTGGGGTGGGGGTGGGGGTTGGGGGTTGGGGGTGGGGGGGGTGGGGGGTGGGGGGTTGGGGTGTTGTGGGGGGGGGGTGTTGTTTTTTTGGTAGGGGGTTTTGGGGGGTTGGGGGGGGGGGGGGGTTATGTGGGGGTTTTTGGGGGTTGAGGGGTTTGGTGATGGGGGGGGGTAAAACAAATGTTGGGGTTAGGTGGGTTGTTAATTTTTTTCATGGGGGGGTGGGGGTTTATGTTGGTGATGTTTTTTTTTTTTGATTTGGGTATTTTTTAGTTGTGGGGTTTGGTGTAAAATTTGGGGGGGGGTGGTTTGGTTTTTTTTTTTTTTTATTATGTTTTGTTTGTAGGTTTTTAGTTTTTTTTTTTTTTTGGGTGTGTTTGTTTTGGGTGCAATCCTACCATTGCACAGTTGAAATCCATCACACTCTTCCAGAGATTTCCCTGTGGTGAAAACGTATTGATATCCCCCGCAATGCACATTAAGCTTGGAGAGAAGTTTCCTGAGGCCCCAGCGATTTTTTGCTTTGACTTGGTTGACTGATGTAGAAGGATATCACTGTGGGACCCAGTGATAGGCGAGGGGAAGTGAGAGTGGCTCTGGTGCGGTCGTGACAATTCTGGGAGAGCCAGAACCAGGTGAACATTTTTTTTAGGCTCTTGAATAGTTGGAAGCCCCTTGGATGGCGTAGAATGCACAGTATGTCGATACTTCTTTACTCTCTGTTGGGGGACCAGATGTGTCGTACTCTATAATACCGCCAAGCTGGAGAAACTGGAGATCTTAGATACTTCAATCTCAACACGTTTCGGTATGTCAGCAAAGCGGCACAGGAAAAGCTTAGATCTTATCAGTGTAGATAATACCAAGGAGTCGCAATAGGTATTAGCTGCAAATGAGGCGGGAAGCTCCAGCAGCACTAGTTAATACAACCACAACACTCTAACTTTATGACATGATTTGGGAATATTTCCTCGGTGTTGTTCTAATGCATGTTTGACAGTCAGTTTTACACTCTTTTAAGAGTTCACATTGTTATACTCTTAGAAACTATCTAGCACGTCCTATAATGGAAATCCTATTATCTAACTTTATCCTGTGTTTATCTGATGAGAATTGGAAGCTTGCGTGGGGAATCTGAAGCCCTAGGGTGCTTATAGTTAAAATTCGTCTACACGAAATGTAATTTTCGCTAATTTACTTTGTTAAAACTAATCTACAGTTTGTGCTAGTTCTATTCTTCTAATTTTGAAATGCAATCAACCTTGTGGATTAGATCATTTTATTTATATTGAACACTATAATCGTTATAATTATTGAGACATTGTGTCGGAAATATATTTGGTAGATCTCATTCTCCTCTCCGGGGAGTAGTCCAGTTTACATTTGGTCGTGGTACTTGATTACGTGACATTTGTGAGTTGGTTCGAGCCATATAATTTTTCTGCTATCAAGCAGATACCTTTGTATTAGCTTTAATTTTCTAATTCACTTTAAGTCAGCAATACTTTCAGCTTGTGCTGTGTGTCGCGACTGACCATCCCTGCTTTGAGGGGATGTGCATAGTGACTCGACAGTCATGTTGGTTAAAATTCTCGTGGTGTACCAATCCTTTGTAGCGGACACGACGTTACGCCCAGCTAGTTCTTTTACCGCTGATAAGGCGATTGGGATTCCATAATTGCTGTCGCGTGAAGAGTACCCCAGCCCAGATGTTAACGAGGTCGGTGTTTTTGCCACAAGGCGAGGAGAATAAATTACCCGTCTGCGGAATTATTACAGGACTTGCACTTGGGATAGAGGAATGAGTGTGGTGTAATCTGCTCGTTCGAGGATAGAAGTATTACGAAGGGCATATTACTTGATTGATAACTGTGATATGTTATTTGTAATCACTGACGAGAAGTATTCGGAGGTTTCATGAACATATTTGAGAGAAAATTACCTGTTAAATAACATGCAAAAATTTTCACTATGGGTTATTTTTGATATAGACGCCATCAAACCACCGTAACTGATTGTATATGGCTGGACATTGAGATGTAGGGAATTACCGCATTTCTAATTGGGAGGCTGGTTCTAATAGTGAACCCAACGTGCCAGGAAGCGAAAGGGGGAATATAAACTGACACTTTAGTTGGTTGAAATGCACTGGTGAAAAAATTCCACTACGCACCAAGAAGAAAACAAGGACCTTGCCAGAGTTAAGAATAGGAGCAGATTTCATGGTACCAGAACCCGACACTTGTTTGATCACCGTGCCGGACTTACAGCCCTAGGAAACCTCTTCCGTTTTTAAACAATGGAAAAAACGGAAGCCTGCGGAAAAACTGCTAACACAAAGTCGAGAGTGGAAACGTTATTGCTAAAAAATACACCAACACTCCCAGACGCACTGTGAAAAAGAGGCATCGTCTCAAGCTGCCTTAAATTATTTCTGGGAGCCAGGGCCAGTCTGGTCATGAGGCCTAAAGATTTGGCGTAAGTTGTACATTTTAATTTCTGATATTTGGGCATTATTAAGACATGTGACTTAATTAATGTATATATATTGACATGTGAATATTAATATTGAAAAGTGCTTGTGAAGTCCGCATAGTGTCATTTGAAGGCTGGCAACCTCAGCTTATATAAATGATGATTTCATGAAACCTCCACTGCTCAGCCGGAGGTCGACAGGTGAACTGCTTATTGGCGAGTTTCTTACAGAGAGAACCAAAAGCTTAGTAGGTAAAGTGCAAGTTCCTATATGGGAAAAGAGTGAAAGATGAAAGTGAAATGATTGTAAATAATTTTATTTTATTAACTTTTTTCAACGCAATGTAATGGTACATTATAAATCTATTCAACCTATAATTTGTAATGCATGTTTTTCGCTCAAGGGATGTAAACATAATTTCAGCGAGCTGGTATAAGTTCGTCATTCATCTACAAAGAATCAAACATCAGCTGGAGCAGAACAGACAAACTCATTTTCAGCTAAGTAAACATAAAAGCTGCCAAGTGAACTATCCAATTTTTAACGCCATAACATCACCCAGTGATGATAACGTTTTTCTATAAGGAATTATTCATTTTATTACTGTTAAAACACAATTGATTATTAAATTTGTTACGGGACCCAAAGACGCAGCAATAGAGACCGCAGTCAGCGACTCATAGCTTGACTGCCTGCGTCAGGACCAGCGAATCAGAGCTGGTCAAGACCGCACTCCACCTCCACGTGGTGGTCCTGGAAACAGTCTGCAGCAGTGCAGTCTAGCTGAGCAAGTGTGGATCGCAATGGGAAGGCAAACCCGGTTCTAAAAATGCCGTGCAGAAGTCGGATGTGTCGACCGAAAGGTGCAGATATCACAGCTACGGCGTAAACCGACACAACGCAATCACCGTCCTTTTCAGGACGAACGAGGGAGAAGGAAGAAGAAGAAATTTGTTACTTGTATAAAGACAAATCTAAAGCTGATTTAATCATTTTGAATGTACTACAACCGTATGTCTCAGACCATTTCTTAAATACATTTACACAGAGTAATACAATAATAATAAGAGGAATTTCGCTGAATTAACTCAGCAGAGGGCTTGAACGAGCTAACGAATTATAAAATAACCCTATCCTTCACAAAAGTTGACAGCAGATACTAGAATTAACATTTGCTCTGCCTCATGCAGCATTGTTCTCGCTTTCTGAATATCTTGTGGAACACCCTTGAGGTAGAAGCATCATTATCCTTCTATCTACAACTCTGCCAAGAGTAATCTTGTGCGAAGGTAGACACATTTGAAGACCCACATTAGTTACTCTTGAGTTTTGGCCACTGTTGGACCACTACTGCAGAGCTAAGGGGAGGCAACCCGCGACAGACATAGCCATATACTGTAAGGTAAAGGATCCCGTTACACGCCCATTGAGGCATGTTGGGAATATGGTTTTAGGCCCATATTTTCTTAAACATCGGCACACAAGGGGTGAAGTGGGCATCATCACGCCGGCCGCCTTAACCTTCCCAGAGTTGCTCTGGTACCCAATTCATGAGGCTGGGTCGACCCCAGAGCCGTTTGCGGTCTAAAAAAAATCCCACTTAAACTGGGGATCGAACCGTGGACCACCGAGCTATGAAGCTAGTGCACTAACCACTTCGCTACCACGCATATACTGTAAGTGAAAATAATTCTTCAATATTGGTGTCTCTGTTTATTCGGATCAGAAACCTCGCCGGGATTATTTATGTCATTTGTCAAGAATTCAATCTCAGACCTAAGGGTCTTATGTGTTTGTATATGCGCCCTAATATAACCGACTGGGTTGAACGGCATGCCCCTCGCCAAAACGAGGCAAAACTTAAAAAAAAATGTCATTTGTCGTGACCTAATTCCTCCATATTGTAATAATCAGGACAGACATATTGTGGTCAACAGTGCAGGCCACTCCCTCAAGATATTAACATGTTATCTTTAAACGGCCATCGCAAACCAATAAATATAACGTACATAAAGGTATGTTTCAGGCACTCGTGAGAAATAAACAAGAAGAAAACTAGACAACAGAAAAACAAAAGAAGTGAGTAGCTTACCGGAGAATCGAACCAAGGACATTTCGAACGGCACCACCCCGCCTAGCTACGGAAGCGAATCACACTATCCTCCCTGCCAACTAGGCACCACAAAAATAGTGCTTCGCAGACAGGGGTCATTAGCGCGATATGCAACACGGAACACTGGAAATGTACTTAAGGCGAACCAGCCTAATTAATGTCGCAATCACTTTTCCGGTACATATCCGTCGTCGATCGCGGTCCCCCGGTGGCCAGCTGAGAGATTTTAGGTGGCCGGCTGATATATAAATGTTTTTAATTTTTTTTTTCATAAATGTATGTTTGTTAGTATTTTTGTTTTGAAAGATGTATTTTTTGTCGGACCGAAATTAAATCTGTGTAAATACATCTTTTGTAAACAAGTACTACAATTTTATATGTTTGTTTAAAATGGTTTTTTAAAAATATGTAATACCTGTCTTCTTGCACATATTTTTTTCTTCATTTAATAGACACTTTTTGTTTACATTAAATACTTTCTCATTTCACACCCATGTGGATTTATTTTATTATTTACACTTGAAAAATTGTAAAAGTAGCCACAAAGAAACTCCATATTTGATAGACGGCATCCTCATTTGAAAAAGTAGAAGTAAATCTTCGTATGATAAAGTGTGCCATGGCCTGGTCTACGGTGCTCTGTTTTTTTTACTGTGTAACATTAATTAATGAGTTCATGTTCCGCTAGTTTCCGCAGTTTAGTGGGTAAGTGACATCTCAGCACAGAAACTCTTCTAGAAAGAATAATGGAAGAAGTGACTCCGGGTAAAGTTACTTAGAAGGAAATGATGGAAGTAAAACCTTCTCAGTGTGACCGAAGACGCAGCAAAAGTGATGAATGCAGTCAGCGACCCATAGCTTGACTGCTTGCGTCAGGGTCAGCGAACCAGAGCTGACCAAGACCCTACTCCACCTCCAAGTGGTGGTCTTGGAAACAGGCTGCATCACTGCATTCTGGCTGAGAGAGTAGGGATCGAAGAGGGAAGGTAAACCTGATCCAAAAAAATGACGTGCTGTGGTGCAAGGGGCGGCCCCTATCGATCTTTGTTTCACTCCGGCAGTATCTGTGGATTTGTGGTACTGATTTGTATTATTTGCTTTCAATTGTCGCACTTTTCTTTCTTTCTTTCTTCGCTATTTTTCTGCTACGTAGCAGATATTTGAGTATTGTCGAATCATTAGACACTCCCTGTAGGTGATAATAATAACATTTGCTTGGCGCTGCTAACCCGACCTGTTTGAATATGATTGGAGCGTTTATTTAACTCCATGAATAAAGTATGTGAGTCAGGATTGGCGTAAGTTGTGAATTACATTTCATATTTATTGCTAGCATGTGAACTAACACACACACACACACGCACACGCACACGCAAACGCACACGCACACGCCCGCGCCCGCGCCCGCGCCCACGCGCACGCGCACGCGCACGCACACACACACACACACACACACACACACACACACACACACACATATATATATATATTTTACCATGTGAATTTTAACATGTGAAACTCGCTTGTGGATGTCAAAGTTATTTGAGGCTGGCAACTCAGCGTATAGAATGATGATTCATGAACCACCACTACACGGGCTGGTGATTGCTTTATTGATAGTTTCGTAAAGAGAACTAAAATCATAAAGTAGTCCCAGGTTCCTATGGAGCAGGGAGGGAAAGATGAAAGAAATGATGTACATTCTAAGTATAATACTTACATTTTCAAAGCAGTGTAAATGTCCATATAAACATAGTCACTTTAAAAGGATTGTTAGAAAAAAATCAGATGCCACAGTCACGTTAGACTAAAATTCTGAATCTTTTGATGCGGCAAACTTCAAATGTGTGCGAACAATTTGTAGAGAATGGGATGGGCTAATGGTCGGTCGCTTACGTACAGGAAGTCAGTTAGATCATAAAGTCAGTTAATATCTGGTTTACCAATAAAGTGTACGTGTGCGTTCTAGGTAGAACACTGGCTAAACAGACAGTTCAACTTAAAATAATTGTGTCTGCTACTACAGCAGAATAATTTTGGTGTACAAGTATTTCTCTGTGCGATATGGCATCTTCCAGTAGGCCTAAAGCATATAAAAGGAACCGCAATGTTTTGTCAATTGAAACGAAAACAGAAATTATCAAGAGACTAGGACAAGGTGAAACTGTGTCTTCACTTGCGAGGATGTTCAATGTTGGGAAAGCTACCGTCTCTGACATCAAAAGTAACAAGGATAAAATTATGAGTGGGACCCAAAGATGCAGCAATAGTGAATGCAATCAGCGACCCATAGCTTGACTGCTTGCATCAGAGTCAGCGAACCAGAGCTGACTAAGACCGTACTCCACCTCCACGTGGTGGTCCTGGAAACAGTCTGCATCAGTGCAGTCTGGCTGAGCGAGTACAGATCGCAATGGGAAGGCAAACCCGGTCCCTAAAAAATGCCATGCTGAAGTCGGATGTGTCGACCGAAAGGTGCAGATATCACAGCTACGGCGTAAACAGACACAACGCAACCACCGTCCTTTTCAGGGCGAACAAGGAAGAAGAAGAAATTATGAGTTTTGCATCGAAATTTGATAGTGAAAATGGGTCGAAGAAACGTAAAACCATGAGAAATGCGAAAGATGTGAAATTGGAAGAGGCTTTGTATATATGGTTTGTGCAAAGAAGAAGCAAAGGGGAACCTATCTCTGGTTCTCTGTTGTGTGAAAAGGCATTTCAGTTCAACAATCAACTTGACGGTCCTCCTGACTTTAAGGCTAGCCAGGGATGGTTAAGAAACTTTAAATCTCGTCATGGCATACGAGAATTGGAGATTCAAGGGGAATCTTTATCTAGCGATGCAACTGCCGCTAAAAATTTTAAAGAAACATTCTTGGCTTTTTTGGAAGAAGAAGGTTATTCACTCGATGATGTGTATAATGCCGATGAGACTGGCTTATACTGGAAATCATTGCCTCAAAAAATCACTTGCATCTCAGCGCGAAGCAGCTGCCCCTGGGTTTAAAAAGTGCAAAGAGAGAGTAACAATTTTGGTAGCCGCAAATGCCAGTGGAAGTCATCGTTTACCGGTGCTAATGATCGGCAAAGCCAAAAAACCACGTTGTTTAAAGAATGTGACATGTCTCCCATTGTGTTACAAAGCACAGAAGAGTGCTTGGATGAATAGTGAAATATTTCTTGATTGGTATACAAATCAGTTCATCCCAAATGTGAAGAGGTTGAGAGAACAAGAAAAGAAAACTGAAAAAGTAATTCTTCTACTGGACAATGCACCATCTCATCCAGAGACGGATACATTGAATGCAGTTGATGCAAATTTTAAAGTAATTTTTCTGCCTCCCAATGTAACAGCACTGATTCAACCAATGGATCAGGGTGTTATAGCAAAGCTTAAAAAGATGTACAAGAAGGAAGTCCTGCGTCGTTTATTGTTGACTGAAGATGAAGAAAGTGTGGTGGCGTTTTCCAAAAAGCTTAATCTCAAAGACTGCTGCTATATGTTAGCTGATGCTTGGACCACCCTGTCACAAGATAATCTCAACAAGGCTTGGAGTAGATTGCTTGGGAAAAAAAGGAGGAAATGAAACTACTGCAGTGGACACAAATGATGATTGTATAAATGAAGTTGGGGAACTGTTTCAAGCAATGCCCGGATTTTCGGACTGTGACAAAGATGATGTACACATGTGGCTAGAAGATGATAATGATTCTGGTTTTCAGTTTTTGAATGACGAAGAAATTTTGTCTTTTGTGCAAGAAGAAAACCAAATACATGTAGTGACCGATGATGAAGACTCCTCAGAAGTACATGATGTACTTGTAGATTATGAAGAAAAACCAAAACGTCGACCAAGTCCTGAAGAGGCCTTTATAGCACTAGAAACAGCGATTGCTTGGTACGAGCAAGAAGATGACAGCTGTCCTACACAGCTTCTGCTGTTGAAGAGAATGCGGGACTTAGCAGCCAAAAGGAGACTATCCAGTTTGGTGCAAAAGAGGATTCCTCATTATTTTAAATAGTGGGCTACATCTGTGCAAGTACATATATACGTAAGTTGCGCCTGGTTTTGAATCGTTTGTAATGTTATTTTGAAAACATTTCTCTTTCTTAACAAAAATAATTAATACAAGTACTGTAGTACATGCACTGCAGTGTAATAAAAGATTTTGGTGATACAGTGATCTAATACAGTGTGGGTATTATTATTACAGTACAAGGAAAATATGTTTTATAGTGTATTTTCCTTGTGTGATGGTTAATTATTTTTTAGAAATATGTGTACATGTAGATTAAATTTTAATTCTCATCGATGGTAAATAGTGTGAGTAATTGGGATGGGGTTATGGGAAAGATAGGAACCCTTAAAACTATGGCGTGGAAGAAAATGTCTATACTCAAGAAGAGCGTTGCGCTCCTATTTTTTTACAATAGTTATTGGTGGTGCCTGCTGATACCCGTACTCTTCTGGATTTAGAAGGAGATACCGGTGGCCTACGCTTTTAAGACGAAAATGACTCACGTGGTAGACTCTCCTTGTACAATTTCTGGGATAAGAGCTACACCCGAATCAACATTGATCTGAGCTCAAGCGTGAGCAAAGTGAAAAGAACAAACCCATTTGAAGGAGCCACGTACGTCATTGGCAGTAAAAGTTTCAAATATTATGCTGCCCCTGGAACTTCTTGTTAAAACATCTCAACATTCCTTAAAGACTGTTGATGATAACTTTTTTTGATCCCTTATCTTTTCACCTTTATTTTCCAACTGTTTAAAACCTAAGCCCAACTGATTATCAAAATTTTGTTATCTGTAAAATATACTTACTAATTTAACTTCGATTTAATCATTTTAAATGTTACTGTTATGTTTGGTCTCAAGTCAGATTTCTACACACTACTCTAATCCTGCTGCCGATCCTTTATTTATTGATATTTCCTATGAGTAAATCAGGGTGTGGGGGCTTTAAACATGATGAAAGTAATGTGATTAAAATCATTCACAAAAGCAACGGCAGAATGGATTTCAAGAGTTTAACATACTCAGCCAATGCAGTAGTATTGTTCATAGCTTATTCTGAATATCTTGTGAAGACTCCTGTCAGGAACCACTTACCGTGGAAGTCTATCACTCTACTGGTTATCTACCACTGCAGTGTGGGATTTGTAATAACCAATTAAAGGCTCGTCTATCCATAGTGTGATACCACACAACTATGGATGACTCCCGTACGAACATGGAATCCCATTCAATTCAGGTACTTCCCTTTTTTACTTTACACTACCACAAATTAGGCCTTAACTACGGCCATCAATACGCAGTATGATACATTTGTGGGTGAAAATCACTGATTAAACATGCCTTTGAAGACTTTCTCAATATCGCCTTCTTTTTATGAAGGTGCGAATTTTTTCAATGGTCTCTGCATATGATTATTCGCTGCACCTGACGCTCGGCAATAAATCTATGAAATGACTCACTAATAAAATATTTCATCTTTCTTTTTTCAAACTACGGGGCTTGTAGATAATTCGTTCTAGACCCCACAATGCTCTTGTTTCTACTAACGTAAATTATCTCCTAGGTCGAAATTTTGGCAGCGCACTTTGCTTGTACCTGTGGACACTTATTTCCAAACCAAAGCGATCTCGCTAGGCAATAGGGAAAATATAGTACGTACTCCTGGGACCGTAGGATTGATTCTCACTCTTAATTTTGCGCCACTGTTTCACCCACGACTTCACAGGTTGTCACCTTGTACCCACCATGGTCGGTTAAACTCGGCCTTTCCGAGTGACCTTATCGAGACCACAATACATAAGATGGTACTGCGATATAACGCCAGTTGACATCATCCACCCACCCCCTTAAAGAAGAGAAATCGAAGTTTTCTATCTATTCAGGAGGAAAGCTTCGCCTCCAACCACGCAGGAGTCTGGGAAGACCGTTATGCAACTAACAGCATATCCTTCGTATTGACAGAGAGTGTCCATAGGTTCTCCACTACCATTGTCGTTACTGCCTTTGCTCCCACCAACCGGAAAACTCAACATGAGTATGAAGTAGGTTTACCCAAGGTTCTGTGCGAGTCTGTGTAAAATGACATCGACCCTGTCCTCCCACTGGTTCAACCATATCTCAGAGGCGCTGCTACACGAATAGCAAACTATTTTACCATAAGCAAAGAGCTACAGTCTTGATTATCCATACAGCACCAACATTCTTTCGTAAACAAGGTTTAAACCAATATACCAACTTGCCTTTATGGTGCCAAAATACATGAAACTTCATATTGCATTGCATTTAGCACAAAAATGATTCTTAAACATTTGAAATCCACCTCATTCAGTTACCCTCATCTACATTATAAAGCTGTACAGAAACATATTTTATTTTCATCAGAAACAGTACTTGGTCTAGCGTGGGTCATGACTCTACTGTTCAGTTCACAGTTAAACCGAATCACCCTAAGTGAACGCAGAAACACTGATACCTATCCCTTGCGATTGCTGGACTATTCAGAAGGTGGTTATAGAGCAACGGACATATGTGATTCCACATGAACTGCATCACGGCGCCACCCTCACCTATCTTCCGGCGGAATGATAACCCGTGCAAACCTTGGTAATGGTCTCGCAATGACAATTACCTCAACAAACCTAACTGGCAACGACCTCAATAAACGCACGGCTGAGTGTGCGCCAGATAAGCACTCGGGGGATATTGCGGACCAGTTCCTTGCGGTCACTAGCTATCATGGCACTCAGATAGTGCCTCCTGCTGTTCCTATTTCTTGGTTCCCCACCCCAACACACGGCCACGTAACGTTGTCGTATTCATGGGGCTGCCTGCGCGAACCCGTATTAGATGTACTCGACCACCTGATCGTCCGCTTCCGGAAAACTTCGGTGATGCTGAGACCCTGCCTTTAGACCTTTCCCGATGGCGTTATGCCCTCCCGGTACCCCCTATTGACGACGATTAATTCGGACAAAAAAATAAATAAAACTTGGTTCTCAAGGACAAAACGCGTTCACTCTCCCTGGATATAAATTGGAGGCTGTCAACATTCATGCACGCCTGGGGGTAAGACTCAATTTTGCCCCAAACGTGATTTAAAAAATTCACTTCACAGTTTTGCCTGTAACGGCAGGATTCATCGATGCCGAACGACGGCACCCCCCGACTGTGGTTACAATCAGTTGTCCCTCAAACACCGGCGACTGGTTTTCTTCTCCATTCACTCTTTGTGGAGGGCCACCTTGACAGTCTCATGGGACCGCCGGACACAGACCATGGTTCCGCTTGCCAGCAGTGTTACACTATTTTTTCTAGTTCGAATGAGAATTGAGGGGTTCGTCTATCCCCACACAGCCCATCGGCTGTTGGACTGGGACAACACAAAACGTGGATATTAGAGTGGTTCAATTGGGGTCAGTACCATCAACGTCAGCATATTGACCCCTGCCATTACAATTGGCAACATTCGGTGTTCCTTTTTTGATTTCCTCGCTTGGAGTATTTTTGATGGGGCTGTTGGCTGGTGAAGACCGCGCATCGGAGTCGGAGAGATTGGGCTATCTGCGGATCCTTTCCTCGGTAGGAAGGTTTGGTTTTTATAGTTAAAAACTGATTCTATCGTCTCGAGGGACTCCTCAAACGCGTAACCTGGCTTTCGCGTTTGGCCGCTCTCCTCCATCGCTATCACTTCTCCACTGTCGGTCTGTGCCAGTTCGTACCGGCCACTCCAATGTGATCGAAAGTTACCTTAATTCCCTCGCGTGGTAGATAGGGACTCGGGGGAGGAGGGGCGTGTCGTTCTTGGTCTGCTTCTTGGCATCTGTCTGCATCGCTTGACTAATTGTGCCATGGTTGTCGGCTTTAGGAACTTTGTGCGGTTCACTGCAACTAAGGGCGTCAGGAACAGACCAGACCGATGGAATGTGTTTGCCCGGATGGGCCAGGACACTAATGGGGCCCCTATTGGGGCCATAGAAGTCGATTCCTTAAGGTTGTCGTTCCTGGAAAAATGCTACCAACTCAGTAGAACAAGACGAACAACACTTTGTCCAGTTAGCATTAGTTCAACCAAGCCATTAAAGTCCTTTATAATTCCTTCCAATCAATACATCTATTCAGCAGAAGCTTGATCTTCGAGATGAAGTTCTCGAAGTCCTGGTCCTGAACTTGGCATAGTGTTTCTAAACCGCGTCCGGTACCCGTCAGCCGTCAAACGGAACTTCCGGAGCAACCGTTCTTTCACCTCGTCGTCGTAATCCGCCCGCTTTTCAGCGGGAGGCTATGAAAAGTCTCCATCGCAGGCCCCACTAGCAATGTGGATAACAGGGATGGCCACTCGTCTCTGTTAGCCTTCCAGACCACGCATTGGACCTTGAACCTCTCAAGGAAAAGATCCAAACTATCAATTTTGCCATTAACATTTGGCAGACGGAGAGCCTAACGGGACGATGAGACTCCCTCGAAGTCGAGTTCTGACCACTCGCGCCCCACTTCTAATTTCTTTAATTGTATTTCCTTATCAGCTTCTACCTGCAGTCTTTTGTCCTCCGAAGCTAATCTCATTCTCTCTTTCTATGATTCTTTATCTTCTTTCATCTTCTTTTCCTGAAATTCAAACTCTCTTCTTCCTTTAGGAGCTTTAAACTCTTCAGCTCGAGTATCTCTTTCCTGCTTCTGCTTCTCAGTGTTCTTCTTCTCCTCCAAAGCTTCTTGATTTTCCTTTGACTGGTATTCTGCCTTGGCAAAATCCATCAGTTCTTTCCCCAGTTTACCCACATTCTTTGCCTATCAGAATGAAACCCTGTAAGTCCATGATGTACACTCACGATACTCAATACTATCTATAACTCTGCTCCTTTTACTATAGAATCTCACTGTATGCAAATTTAATTTTAGTACTTCTATGCAACTATTCAATAACATGTACTCCAAACTAACTCACCTATCTCAACACATACCTCTCTGCTTTCAAAGTATGCAGTAATGATATATAAATAACAATGTCACTGTTCAACGTACAACCGTATGAATGTATATATATAACCCACTTTACCACTCCATTCAGTATGACAGTTCTCTGCCTCTTGGCTTATGTCTACTTACTCTCTACGTTTGGTCCTTCCGACCTCTTAATCTCTGTGATACAACTGAAAAGACCCTTACTATAGTCGATAGTTGTATCTCACTAGCTGATAATACACCTTGGTTCTATACCACCTCACAACTGTAAGTGACACCGACACGAAAATTGAACAAAAAGTCAGCTTTTACACCACAGTATCTTACTAACACCCACACTGGTGCTGTACTCTGATAGTATTTCAGTTCTACTCAGTATGTTTACAAATGGCAAAAATGAACATTCCACAGATCATAAGACACACACTAAACACTACGATAACTACCAGTCACGAGGAATAAGATGACAGACAAGGTACGAGCAGGGATAGACTGGTATATACAATGCGTGACTGACAACGAACGAAAACAAGGGATACACGTTAACGTATTTAAAAGATAGCAAGAAGGAACGAGAGATAACACCACTTAAACACAACAATAGAATTACTGAATGTACAGGACAACGTAACTACAAATCACACCAGTACACCTAACAAATACTGAGCTTGGTATGTTTAAGTAGGGCAGTCGCAGAAACCCTTCTGTCTGACTCCACCACTAAACACACGCAGCCACACCCTAGAAAGGATCAGTCTAATCCAATCTTTTCCCACAAGTAAGAAAAGAAAGAATTGAACTCGCCACCCGTCCACCCTTGAACTTACAAATATAATATTAAACACAGCAGACTAGAACAACCACTACACTTAACGATGGAGTGCTGAGAGCTATCACACAAGCTAGCCAACAACTAAATCATACTAATCAAAATAAAACTAAATAACATTCAAGCAATAATAACGGTGTAACATATAAATGTATACAACAAGGATATAATACTGACCCAAAGTAAAATATAAAATCAAGGTAACAGATCCTCCGTAACCAACTAACACTATATAAAGTCCCAGACTAAGTCTCTACAAAGAAAGCGACAAAAGAACACAACAAAAGGAAAGAAAGGAAAAAAAAATAGAAGAATACCTCAAGAAACAGACGTTGAAAAACTAACAGAAAAATGCTTACAGCTTTATGCTTACTTAACACGACCCCACTAATCTAAAAGACCAGACTGTACGATAAATCGTACCAGACGGATAGACAGAAAAGGAAGACGGAATTGAGGGGGAAAAAATACAACAAATCACTGTACACAGGTATTCAAACAATAACATAACTGACGATCCAGCGATGCACCTCCACGTAGCTCCTCAGACACAGATAATGGTAGATGAGAACAGCACAAACTAGTCTCCACAAACTTGTAAACATCCACACCGGAAACAATGTTCTTCATGGTGTTATCCCAGCACTGTCCACAGCAAGAATAACGACCGTATCCGCAAAAATGTCCTGGAGACAAGACCTCTTCACTAGTCTATGTGCCATATAATAACGATAAAGTCCTTTGGCACGGTAATGCGTATAATATATAAGTACAGTTCAACACTACGTCTCTTTAGGAACCCAGCAGCCTTCACTCTTCAGCAGTATCTTCCATGACCACTCAGATCAGCAGACTTCGGAACCCAGAATGGTATAGGTAGACTCCCTATGGAAAGGCACATCGGTACGGCAAGATGACGTCAGAACTTTTGCAGGAATGCAGGAATGTAATGTTCCCCAGGTAGGTAGAGCAGTACGAACGATGACACTACTGCAGGTTGCTGCATGCACATCAATCCATATAAGAGGAGTTGCACACACACCCTGAGATGCCACCACCACTATTGACACTACACCTACCCACAAATATTGACGATCTAATCTCTTCTGCCGACACCACAGTCAGGCACCAGGGCCCAAATATTACCAACCTCACAAGAAATCCTAATCTCTTCTGTCGACACCACAGTCAGGCACCAGAGCCCAAATATTACCAACCTCACAAGAAATCCTAATCTCTTCTGCCGACACCACAGTCAGGCAGCAGAGCCCAAATATTACCAACCTCACAAGAAATCCTAATCTCTTCTATATCCCTACACTGACCAATTAATGACACCTTGCACAAGTAACCTCCGCTGCTCCGTCTGGATCACAAAGCTACCATGGGGAGCCGCGCTAGCGTAGTGGTTACAACACCGCTCTGGCGACCGGGTGATGCAGGATCAAACCCGGGCGACGGCATTTGAGGATTTTTCCTCGACCGGGATTTGGACTGGATTAACTCGAGACCTGGCGAGGACATTTGAAGAAGTGTCGTCGACCAGGGATTGGCGGCTCCTGAGCCGACCCAGCTCTAATGGGTACCTCCGAAATCGGCGATTATCTGCCTGAATGGCGAGGGACACCTGTCTCTGTACAAGAAAAAAAGGGATACTCACGTAAAATCAATGTCAGGTTAGAAATTAATAATAACCTGAGATTTCGCCTCGAGTATTAGCGGGCGTACGAAAAAAAAAAAAAAAAAAAAAAAAAAAGCTACCAAGTACGCCTTATAATATATCAAACTGTGATACTCGACGCCAGCTGCAACTTTACTCTACAACTTGTGACACTCCTTCTATCAATAATTGAACATCCTAGCACAAAAGTGAACTTTCCACAACCACGTAAAACACAATAAATGTCCCATATTATCCGTAATAACAACGATAAACTTTCACTGTGCACTCTTTCCAAACTAGGTCACATACCGTGACGGGTCAACACCTGACCGAAAACAGTTCACTGCTACTGTCTAACACAAAAAAAAAAACAGAACCCACTGCCGTGAAACTCGAAAAAAACACGATGAAGTGTATTAACACTGCTACAAACTTCTCCTATGTGTGTATAGAAATTTCTAGCCTCTATAATGAGAATTATTGGCCCCACGGGCCTCTAGGATCACAAAAGAACCGGATAAGAGCTCCCCAGCTGTCAAGAACCACTTACCACGGAGAACACTCTACTGGTTACACCACTGCAGTGTGGATTTATAATAACAAATAAAGGCTCTTCCATCCAAGAGTATACCACACAACAATGGCTGACATACGAAATGAACACCTTCAACAGGTACTTCCCTTTATTACTTTACACACACAATAAGGCCTCACACGGCCATCAAACGCATAAGATACATCAGTGTGAACATCACTGAAAACATGCCTTTGCAGCTTACACTATCGCCTTCATACATGAAGGTACGAATTATACAAAGTCACTGCAATGAATATCGCTCACCTGAGCGGCAAACTATGAAAATGACACTCAAAAAATCATCTATCTTTTATCAAAATACGGCCTGTAGATAATTCGATCTAGACCCTACACTGCTCTAGAATTACAACGTAATTATCTCCAAGGTCCGAAAATATGGCAGGCACTCTGCTTACAGTGGACAATATCAACAACACAGCGATCTCGCTGGCAAAAGGGAAAATATACGTCCTCCTTGGACAAAAGCTAGATTCTCACTCTCTAATTTTGCGCCTTTTCCCCCCGACTTCCGGTAGTCACATGATCCACCAGTTCGGCTAACCTTGGCCTTTCCGAGTGACCTATCGCCGACCACAATACATAAGATGTACTGCGAAATAATGCTGTGTTAACTCCCTTTGTAATAGAAATGTCATCACCCTTCTATCTACATCTCTGCCAAGAGTAATCTTGTGCGAAGGTAGATACCTTTGAAGCCCATATTAGATACTCTTGAGTTTTGGCCACTGTTGGACCACTACTGCAAAGCAGGGGGAGGCAATACCGTCACACGTGCTGAAGTCGGATGTGTCGGCCGAAAGGGCCAAATATTGCAGCTTCGCTGTAAACGGACACAACGCAATCAACGTCCTTTTCAGGACGAACGAGGAGGAAGAAGACGAAACCCTCTTTGTGCCAAGGAAAGGGAAATCCAGGAAAATTATTCACAAAGATGAGTTAGTTTAACCAATGCTGCAACAGTATGTGATTGCTTGATGCAGGCTTCTTACCATTTGACCTGTTGCAGTGGCAGGTCCATGCATCGAAAAGAGCCAAACGAAAAAATGATGACATGACGATGATGATGATGTGTTAGGTTTCAGTGTCACAAAAATTCTCCTAAGATTTATCATTTAGTGAAGAGTCCCAGTGTCACAAAAATTCTCCTAAGATTTATCATTTAGTAAAGAGTCCCAGTGTCACAAAAATTCTCCTAAGATTTATCATTTAGTGAAGAGTCCCAGTGTCACAAAAATTCTCCTAAGATTTATCATTTAGTGAAGAGTCCCAGTGTCACAAAAATTCTCCTAAGATTTATCATTTAGTGAAGAGTCCCAGTGTCACAAAAATTCTCCCAAGATCTATCATTTAGTGAAGAGCCCCAGTGTCACAAAAATTCTCCCAAGATTTATCATTTAGTCAAAAGCCCCAGTGTCACACAAATTCTCCTACGATTTAGGAGAGAGAGTTTGCCGTTGATGGTAGACCCCAGGTATTTGAAGTGTTGCACTACTGTCAATTCATAGTTATCGATATGGATAACTGGTGCAACATCCACATCCGGACTCAGCACATTTGTTTTCTTTAGACTTATTGTGAGGCCAAAATCCTTGCATGCTTGGGTGAAGCGATTCATCAAGATCTGAAGCTCCTGTTGACTTTGAGTGACGACTAAGTCGACTCAAAGAGCCATCAATTATTTAAAATAAGACGACTGGTTGTAATTGGTGTATAGCTTTTTATTTTGTTTGCCTGTTATTGTGGAGTTTTGTTATTGTTATTATTAATCCATCGGAGCGTGGGTTCTCTCCCTTCGGCCCAATACCATGAAGTGATATCTGCATGTGTTCGAAAGTTGTTTTGGTTTTCCGTACAAGGTGTTCCACTTATCTGGCCTCGGAGGAAGGAGCATTTTCTTAACATCATCGAGTGCTGGGCACTCAAATAGGTTGTAGTCAACAGTTTCGTAGGGATAGTTAGATAACGGGCACTCTGGAGAGAGTTGTGGTTGGATTCTGTTCAAGTGGAATTTTAAGTTTTCTGTCGCTTTTAATTCTTGTCTGTTACATCAAGTCAATCATAAAACACAGTATAAAGTAGTCATTAAAACTTTCATTTTTCTTTATAGAACATGGTGTCACCAATGCAGCTGGTCCCGTTGCATGAGGTTAGCACCAACGAATTAATGCGCTCTTTCAGCAATGATTTCTGTAGCACGTGATTTTCACGGTGTGGTTGCCAGTCTCACTCACAACCTCCTTTTAGTCGCCTCATGCTACACATGAGGTAGCAGTAGTCCTGCTCTTTCTGTGCCTCCTTCAAGACCCCTGGGCATTTACAGCAGGTTATTACTATATCAAGAAGAGGATAAGTTAGTCCTCGTTGCATGCTTGTGGCAAGATTACCCTTGAGGTTCTCTATGAGCATAGGCCTTCACCAAACACATGCTAAGTCCTCCTGTCGCGGCCGTCAGCTCAAATTCTTTACATGTCTTCCTCATCATATTTATTTCTGTCTTTTACTTTTGGAGACAGTGTGCCCGTGTCAGTTATCTGGCCAGTAGTTATCTTGGTTGGTTCTATTACAAAAATAATTTTTTTGTTTGTGTTTTTCTTGTTTGGTACTATGTCATTCAAGTGGCTACAGGCCTTCCGCCTGAGATGAAGATTCTTGATCTTACCAAATTTTCTTCCCAGGTTTGTTCTTACCCTTTTCAGATGTTGTTCTATTAGTGTGGCAAACAAACATATAGGCCTAGTGGTTTTCAATCATCCAGTTGTAACATTTCAAACAGCAACCCATATAGTTGAGTAAATGCAGTGATTTTCAATCTGAAGTTTATTATAAATAAATTAACAAAAAAAAAAAAAAAAGAAAAAAAGAACTGGTATTTTCAAGTCTCTACACTTCAACAAAATCTTTCTAACTCCTACGAGGCATACGATACGCATGTGCGTGTACTTACGCTTAATTAAATCCTCAGGAAAATATATATCCAACAGAAGACAAAAAAAAAAAACAACTGGTCTATAAACTTCCTAGCAAAGATTTCTATCTATCTGATCTATTCTTTCTCGCACATCTCTCCTTTTTATACAGCTCCTTCTTTTTCCCGCCATTTTTTTCAC
Organism: Oreohelix idahoensis; assembly: GCA_024509875.1. Classification (NCBI taxonomy): domain Eukaryota; kingdom Metazoa; phylum Mollusca; class Gastropoda; order Stylommatophora; family Oreohelicidae; genus Oreohelix; species Oreohelix idahoensis. Next base: position 19,896 of record JAMPIV010016701.1, read on the forward strand.
ACGTCTCACTCTTTTTCCACACGATACATTTTATCTACTTTTTGCACACGTTTCGCTGTTTTTCAACATTTGTCACACGTCTCTCTTTTTCACCTAAACAATGGAAAAAACCCAAAGATCACAACTTTCACTTCACAAAATCCCACGCAAAACACGCATTCAATGTAATTTTCTTGGACTGCACTACCTTGCCCTCTCAGAGCCCTGACTGCTAACTGAACTTTTAATGATACTGCGTTTTGTGCGAAACGCCGTATCTGCTTTTAATGTTTGTCATTCTTATATGTAGCATTATAGCACGTATAAATGCTAGTGTAGGCCAGCCGGTCACAACAGTTTTTTGCTGCCCTACAAGACGCCACTAGGCGTGATGGTCACTGATAGCTTTGTCAGTCAGCGGTCAAGGACCAAAGTGGAGACAGTTTGCTGCTGCCCTACAAGACGCCACTAGGCGTGATGGTCACTGACAGCTTTGTCAGTCACCGGTCAAGGACCAAAGAAGAAGAATTAAAGAAAATTCTTTTAGAATTTTTTAATTGTTTGACTATTTTAAAAATACATTTCAGCGCCCCCCCCCCCTTACCCACTAAGCAGGCGCGCTGTACGGCTGCTCCACTCGCACCGCCCTAGAGCCGGCCCTGGCTACAGTCCCATACGAAAGTATATGCTATGGGACTATCTTTACTTTTATATATCCGGGGCGGGGGGGAAGGGCAGAGAGAGGTCGATACAGAGAGAGATAGAGATAGATGTACAGATAGATAGATAGATTGATAGACAGAGAAAGAGAGAGAGGAAGATAGAAAGAGAGAGAGAGAGAGTGAGAGAGAGAGAGAGAGAGAGAGAGAGAGAGAGAGAGAGAGAGAGAGAGAGAGAGAGAGAGAGAGAGAGAGAGAGAGAGAATTACTGGGGCATAACATCGAAAAAACATCATTGCAACAAAATGCTCTCGACCCGCCCACGGAATTAGATCATCGTTTGTTATCGACAACTCGAGATAAGCAACCGAATGTACACGAGACATGAATCCTGGGATTGAAGAGTTCACTTGAGCAGTGATAGCAGCAAGTTTGTGGGTTGAAAGGGTAAGATCTTGGTAGCGCAAAAATACTCGTATTAGACACTTATCACATACTTTTATTACTTCTACGTCGTTCGCTTTTTAATAATCCCGTCTATCTCTCTTTTTGAAGGTGGCGGTCTGTCTCATGCTTCTCTCGTCACCACATACGTAGTTTCTCCTTCAACTAAGTTAGAGAAGACCACACTGCCACCCTGCTTCTCTCATGGAGCCAACAGTTTCCTCTCATTGTATGTACTATTAAATTCCAACGTCTTCTCTTCCAAATCAGATTCCACTACTATGTATCTGGTTCATTCTTTTATTTCTCCATTGGTGTTGTTGTCACACTGTTGCGACTCTTATTGCACACCACAAAGCGTTCATTACTTTGGAACTTTCTGGTGCTCAAAAGGATGTTGTTAAGTGCGTCGTTTTGCATGAGTTTTATGACGTAAGTTTTCGCGTACGACAGGGTAGGGAGATATTCCATTATGAGCAAGCACGCATATTATGAAAGTCTGTACCTTTCTGGTTGCCTTTTTCTTATTCTTCATTGATTCGGATACATACAGTAAAACTGATTTGACATTTATGTTGAAGATTCTTATTTTGAATGTGCTGGGCTTGCTTCCTTTTGATTTCTGTCTATTCCTCATTGCAATGAACAGATAAACATTACTGACACAACATCGCTCCTGTACTGCTTGATTCTATATACACTTTTGGCTAAAATTGACTGAGGTCATAACTTGATATAAAATAGTTTAATCTATCATCCTACACAATATTTTACAGTTAACTTTTTCGATTATCTTGAAAAATTTCATTTTAATGTGATAATGCTTCTTTTCAACTACTGACCCGAAAAATTCGATGCGTTTTTTTCTCAAAACAAGCAGAAGTGGAGATAGAATGAAGCAGTAATAAGACTTATTTATTTATTTTTTTTTCTCTAACCAGCGGCACTCGAGCTTTCCAGCTCTTTTGGCCCAATGACATGTCATTGCGAGGCTGGGGGGTCAGTGGACTTTCCTTCCAACCCGGTCAGGAGCTTCGCTCCTTCCCATCCACACGGGATTTATGTGCAGAAGCCGTTCAGGTTATTCAGTCAAATTTCCGGTCGTAAACATTCCTTCAAACGCTGACGCCAGGGTTTGAACCATGAAAACCTGGTCGCCAGTACAACGCCGTAGCCATTACACCAGCGCGGCCCCCAATAAGACTTATTAAGCCTTTATGTCTATTTTGACGCATACGTTAAAATCTTTGATATCATTACATTATGTGTAAATAATAAATGGGCTGCTGTAAGCGGGGCCGACTTTAGGGAGGGCGGGGCCCAATTAGAATAGTTCTGGCGCCCCGGCAAAAATGAGGGGGAAAAATACAATAAGGTCAAACAAAACATCTGAACAACTGTTACACTAGACCAGTGATTCCCAACCTGTGGTCCGCGGACCACTTATACTCCGCGGCGCATTATCAGATGGTCTGCGGCTGCGTTACCGATTTGTTATTAAGTGCTTTGATGTTATTCTGATCCTATGTTTTTAGTGCTATAAAAACAAAATACAGAAACAGTTTGCAAGTAGAACCAGCTTTCAGACTGTCTTTAACTTCTATAAAGCCTAATATTGAAAATCTAGTGAGCGAAATGCAAGCACAAAGCTCCCGTTGAATATTTTATAATTTAAACCATTGAATTGTATGAATATATAGTATTTAACTAATATAATGTAATCAGTATGTATGCAACCAATAAATTGTATGTATAATTTATTTTTCACAACTATTACCTTATAATTTCCTTGTCGTCTGGCAAATAATTAACAGCTTGTGTTATTGAATGTAGGCCTATTCATCTATTGAAAACAGTTAGGTGTTTATAGCATAGCGATGTTACATATAAGCTGGTGGTCCGCAGCTTATATCTAGTTGGAAAAGTGGTCCTTAGATGTAAAAATTTTGGGAACCACTGCACTAGACAACACAAAGTTCATATCTGATAATAGCAAGAACTGCTCAGTTGACGACAAGGAGTCATCAACGCGTCAGCCAAAAAGAACAAGATAATCATGAAAACACGAGAACTGGTAAACCTTCACTGGGACACAGGAATGCAGACACATAACTTTCCTGCAGCTCATTGCCTACCCACAGAAGCGTGCCCTTCTTTTCTGACAGGCAATATTTCTATCATTTCTCTTTCCAGGAAGATCTGCTGTTACTTATACCGGGGATGACGCGTTGCCTTAGAAACGAAGTGTCTACAGTTGTTTTTGTGTGCGTGTGTTTTGATTGGCTTTCTTTGTTTGTTTGTTTTCAACAATACAAATTATGGAGGAGAAGAAAGAACAATGAAGAAGTGACTCTCTTTAATACTTCAACGGATTGCTCAGTGCTTTAGAAAAGTTGAATGCAGTCTCATAGCAAATACTGCTGCAGCGGAGTGAATTATTAGAGATTTCACAATACTAGGTCCAGATTTATGAGATGGGATGACTAGGTCCCATCGTCGCTGATTTTGCCTATTGTAATTCAAGAGCAGTCATCATCATCACCATCATCACAATCAACAGCATCACCATAACCATCATCATCCCCATTATCACCATCACCATCATCATCATAATCAAAATCATCATCATCACAATCAACATCATCACCATCATCATTCCCATCATCACCATCACCGTCATCACCATCATCATAACCACCATCACAATCAACATCATCACCATCATCATCATCAGCATCATCATCACCATCATCATCATCATCATCACCACCATCATCACCATCATCACCACCACCATCACCATCATTATCATCATCTCCTTCATCAGCATCATCATCACCATCTTTATCAGCATCATCATCACCATCATCATCATCATCATCATCATCATCACATTCATCACCATCATCATCATCACCATCATCATCATTACCATCATCATCACTATCATCATCATCATCATCATCACCATCATCATCATCATCATCACCATCATCATCATCTTCCCATCATCAATATTGTGGGCGTGGACATATACGCTGGCTGATGATGATGATGGCTTGTCTACTATACCCTTCTTTTATTTCGCTGTGCTGATCGTACGTGGGTTCGTGTCACTGCTCTAACAGTAGGCAGCTCTTTTTGTTGATGATATTAGGATGACTTCTTTCTCAACACAACGACAACAGTTCACAACAGTGTATAACTGCCAATTGATGGATGATCTCAATTATCGATGAGTGACTTCACTCGGACAGCGATGGAAATTACCATTGACAACTTTATTTACAGGATCAAAACAAATGTTGAAAATATGATATGCCCAACCTTCCTCATGAGGCAGGCATACTTTATACAGCAAAACTCCTGTAGATAATTTATACTGTCATTCTTACTTTCACTCTATGTTCACGGTCGCTGCTTCTGTATTCAATACTGTCTCTAGTGTCTATGGTGGTCATGGCTTGAGAACCACTTCTGTATTCAATACTGTCTCTAGTATCTATGGTGGTCATGGCTTGAGAACCACTTCTGTATTCAATACTGTCTCTAGTATCTATGGTGGTCATGGCTTGAGAACCACTTCTGTATTCAATACTGTCTCTAGTATCTATGGTGGTCATGGCTTGAGAACCACTTCTGTATTCAATACTGTCTCTAGTGTCTATGGTGGTCATGGCTTGAGAACCACTTCTGTATTCAATACTGTCTCTAGTATCTATGGTGGTCATGGCTTGAGAACCACTTCTGTATTCAATACTGTCTCTAGTATCTATGGTGGTCATGGCTTGAGAACCACTTCTGTATTCAATACTGTCTCTAGTATCTATGGTGGTCATGGCTTGAGAACCACTTCTGTATTCAATACTGTCTCTAGTGTCTATGGTGGTCATGGCTTGAGAACCACTTCTGTATTCAATACTGCCTCTAGTATCTATGGTGGTCATGGCTTGAGAACCACTTCTGTATTCAATACTGTCTCTAGTATCTATGGTGGTCATGGCTTGAGAACCACTTCTGTATTCAATACTGTCTCTAGTATCTATGGTGGTCATGGCTTGAGAACCACTTCTGTATTCAATACTGTCTCTAGTATCTATGGTGGTCATGGCTTGAGAACCACTTCTGTATTCAATACTGTCTCTAGTATCTATGGTGGTCATGGCTTGAGAACCACTTCTGTATTCAATACTGTCTCTAGTATCTATGGTGGTCATGGCTTGAGAACCACTTCTGTATTCAATACTGTCTCTAGTATCTATGGTGGTCATGGCTTGAGAACCACTTCTTCTGTATTCAATACTGTCTCTAGTATCTATGGTGGTCATGGCTTGAGAACCACTTCTGTATTCAATACTGTCTCTAGTGTCTATGGTGGTCATGGCTTGAGAACCACTTCTGTATTCAATACTGTCTCTAGTATCTATGGTGGTCATGGCTTGAGAACCACTTCTGTATTCAATACTGTCTCTAGTATCTATGGTGGTCATGGCTTGAGAACCACTTCTGTATTCAATACTGTCTCTAGTATCTATGGTGGTCATGGCTTGAGAACCACTTCTGTATTCAATACTGTCTCTAGTGTCTATGGTGGTCATGGCTTGAGAACCACTTCTGTATTCAATACTGTCTCTAGTATCTATGGTGGTCATGGCTTGAGAACCACTTCTGTATTCAATACTGTCTCTAGTATCTATGGTGGTCATGGCTTGAGAACCACTTCTGTATTCAATACTGTCTCTAGTATCTATGGTGGTCATGGCTTGAGAACCACTTCTGTATTCAATACTGTCTGTCTCTAGTGTCTATGGTGGTCATGGCTTGAGAACCACTTCTGTATTCAATACTGTCTCTAGTATCTATGGTGGTCATGGCTTGAGAACCACTTCTGTATTCAATACTGTCTCTAGTATCTATGGTGGTCATGGCTTGAGAACCACTTCTGTATTCAATACTGTCTCTAGTATCTATGGTGGTCATGGCTTGAGAACCACTTCTGTATTCAATACTGTCTCTAGTATCTATGGTGGTCATGGCTTGAGAACCACTTCTGTATTCAATACTGTCTCTAGTATCTATGGTGGTCATGGCTTGAGAACCACTTCTGTATTCAATACTGTCTCTAGTATCTATGGTGGTCATGGCTTGAGAACCACTTCTGTATTCAATACCGTCTCTAGTATCTATGGTGGTCATGGCTTGAGAACCACTTCTGTATTCAATACTGTCTCTAGTATCTATGGTGGTCATGGCTTGAGAACCACTTCTGTATTCAATACTGTCTCTAGTATCTATGGTGGTCATGGCTTGAGAACCACTTCTGTATTCAATACTGTCTCTAGTATCTATGGTGGTCATGGCTTGAGAACCACTTCTGTATTCAATACTGTCTCTAGTATCTATGGTGGTCATGGCTTGAGAACCACTTCTGTATTCAATACTGTCTCTAGTATCTATGTGGTCATGGCTTGAGAACCACTTCTGTATTCAATTCTGTCTCTAGTATCTATGGTGGTCATGGCTTGAGAACCACTTCTGTATTCAATACTGTCTCTAGTATCTATGGTGGTCATGGCTTGAGAACCACTTCTGTATTCAATACTGTCTCTAGTATCTATGGTGGTCATGGCTTGAGAACCACTTCTGTATTCAATACTGTCTCTAGTATCTATGGTGGTCATGGCTTGAGAACCACTTCTGTATTCAATACTGTCTCTAGTATCTATGGTGGTCATGGCTTGAGAACCACTTCTGTATTCAATACTGTCTCTAGTATCTATGGTGGTCATGGCTTGAGAACCACTTCTGTATTCAATACTGTCTCTAGTATCTATGGTGGTCATGGCTTGAGAACCACTTCTGTATTCAATACTGTCTCTAGTATCTATGGTGGTCATGGCTTGAGAACCAGATACTCTAGTACTATGGTGGTTCTGTCTTCAATACTGTCTCTAGTATCTATGGTGGTCATGGCATGAGAACCACTTCTGTATTCAATAGTGTCTCTAGTATCTATGGTGGTCATGGCTTGAGAACCACTTCTGTATTCAATACTGTCTCTAGTATCTATGGTGGTCATGGCTTGAGAACCACTTCTGTATTCAATACTGTCTCTAGTATCTATGGTGGTCATGGCTTGAGAACCACTTCTGTATTCAATACTGTCTCTAGTATCTATGGTGGTCATGGCTTGAGAACCACTTCTGTTTTCAATACTGTCTCTAGTGTCTATGGTGGTCATGGCTTGAGAACCACTTCTGTATTCAATACTGTCTCTAGTATCTATGGTGGTCATGGCTTGAGAACCACTTCTGTATTCAATACTGTCTCTAGTATCTATGGTGGTCATGGCTTGAGAACCACTTCTGTATTCAATACTGTCTCTAGTATCTATGGTGGTCATGGCTTGAGAACCACTTCTGTATTCAATACTGTCTCTAGTATCTATGGTGGTCATGGCTTGAGAACCACTTCTGTATTCAATACTGTCTCTAGTATCTATGGTGGTCATGGCTTGAGAACC
>JAMPIV010016701.1:30000-78076 GCA_024509875.1 Oreohelix idahoensis
ACTATCTGAAAACAACCGCCAACGAGCCATTGGTATGTTGGAGACCGGAATGAGCTCACGGGCCATTGCCAGAAGGATGAATTGCCACCACAGCACTATTGTACGTCTCAATGAACGTTACGGAACCACTGGCAGTGCCCGGGATAGACTTCGGAGTGGCCAACCACGAGTTACTACCCCTGCGCAAGATCGTCATATTGTGCTGAGTCACCTAAGGAATTGACTCTCCCGGCAAGTCAAACAGCAAGAGCAATAGTGGGTAGACATGGGCAAGTCTCTCGAATGACAGTCATATGACGACTCAGAGATACAGGCCTTACTGCAAGACGACCTTATGTTGGGCCAAACTTGACTCACAGACATCGTTAGCAGCGCCTGCAATGGGCAGAGCAACATATCAGATGGACTAGACTGCAGTTGAATGCTGTCCTATTCACAGACGAGAACAGATTCAACATATCCTTTGCAGATGGACGTATGCGGATTTAGCGACGGTGTGAAGAGCGCTTTGCAGATTGCTGTGTCAACCGATTTCGAGGTGGCAGTATTCACATTTGGGGAGGATTCTGTTTTCACCATCGCTTGCCTCTTCACGTCTTCCGTGGAAATGTTAATGCTGTGACATATCGAGATGAGGTTCTGGATGCACTGGTTGCTCCTGCGTTCACAATTTATCCAGACTTGCAGCTTCTCCAGCAGGATAACGCACGTGCATTTTTTTGTATTTTTGGTTTTCTCCCCTGCCTGCACAGAATGCAATGAATTTCATAACAATCAAATGTACAAATTAATGACCAGCATGGATTCATAGGAAAATGAATAAAGATTCCAAATATGTAAACTTGTACACACTTATATTTACATTTCACACTCTGTTCCTGGATTATACAGGTGGTGCGTTTTTAATGTGATTCAGTATATATATATATATATATATATATATATATATATATATATATATATATATATATATATATATATATATATATATATATATATATATATATATATATATATATATATATATATATATATAGCATTTCTTGTGGCTGCATTTACATTTACGTTTTGCACTGTATAAGGCCGGGTTTGGCCAAGTTATGTTGTTGTAATAAAAGGGACGTAAGCTGATAATAGGCGTTAGTTCCTCGTGTCACCCATTGTTGTATAGTCATACCTAAGTGAACAAGAGCCCAGTGTGTGTGTGTTAGTTCATTCAGTACAACAATGGTATAGCCCTAGTAGTAGGGGGGTAGTCGGCTAGCACCTTCCGCCCACCATAGCTAGAGTGGCTTGTAATAGTGGCCATGGCTTGAGAACCACTGCTGTCGATATTTTCTGCTATCATCAAATTCTTCATTTATGTGAAATCGATTGTCTCTCTAACTTTTGACATAATTCTTCTCGCTCTGTCTCTTATTTCTTCTGTGTTCTGCTTGGCGTTTCTTTGTAAGACTGGCCTAACCGCCAGGGATGATAATTTTAGTCTATTATTTCCTACTTCTCATGGCTAGCTGCCGTCTATCGTTCTTGGTTTATACTGAACAGTTTATCCTATTTTGGCGAGACTCAACATACCTGATGGACTTGAAAATAAACACTCTTTCTCTCGTACTGGCAACCTTGTCATCTTGTCCACAGAAATGAATAACAAACTTTCATATATAATTGTGGCGTACCAAGCGATTGAGTGTCTAGCCAACAGTTCATTTTTCTGTGATCACAGAAATCAACAAAAGGACTTTGGCTTGTTGTCCGATGATAACCCTCATTTGCGCTTGCCACTTTTACTTTTAACACAATCAAACTTGCTTCCTTACTCTAATCGCGTTTCAGATCTCTCTGACTATATTTTGTTAAACGATTTCCAACGATAACTATTTCCCGAACATTCTATAACAAAACAGTTCACTCGAAATTCCAAACTTAAAAACACGACTTTTTCAAAAGAAGCATAACAACACTACTGTTAATGCCTATTTTGGATTATCTACCTTTGCTTACCATTTTAAAAGTCAATAGGTTTTCGCCCTTTGATTTAAATATAAAGTTCTTTCGTTTTCCTTACGCAAATTTTAGAAACCGGATTTCTGACACACGAACTTTCTTTTAAAATATCATTATCATCCTCATCATCATCACCATCATCAATATCATCACCATCATCACTACCCCCAACATCATCATCTTCATTATCATCATCATCATCACTATCATCATCATCAACATCACCATCATAACTATCATGACCATCATCATCACTATCATCACTATCATTATCACCATCACTATCCTCATCATCATCACCATCATCACTATCATCACCATCATCATTATCATCATCACTATCATCACCATCATCATCATCATCATCACCATCATCACTATCCCCATCGTCATTATCACCATCATCATCATCATCATCATCATCATCAACACCATCATCACTATTATCACCATCTTATCACCAACATCACTATTATAAATAAATAATTGTGAAGAATAGAGCGATTGAAGTGGTATGACAAGCCCAGCAAAGTGGAACGGATAACAGGAACCGGACAAGTGCAAGTGAAACAAGAGATGAGAGGAAGACAACTGTGATAGGACACAGATTGAAGAAACTCTCTGAAAGCATTACAAGGCAGCCCTTGATCTGAAATCCTCAGCGAAGGAGAAGAAGAAGGATCTTAAAAAAGAAACGAAACGGAGACAGTAATGAATGGGATGAGGAAGATATGCAAATATCTCTAGCTGATGGCACGGGACAGAGGTTTCGCCATCCGTTTGTTGAAGGCCCTACACGCATTGAGCAGCTGAAGTTTATTCTTCTTCGTATACTCTCAGACGTCTACTAGAATATTTTCAAAGAAAGCAGCGGTCAGTTTGAGGCTTATAGTATCTCAATAGAGTGTTTCCAGTAATGATACTGGTGACGGCTATGTGTGGTTTCTCCGTTCCTCATATATTGAGCATCTTTGAAGCAGACGTTCAGCACTCATGTTATCAATGCCACATTTACAGACTTCAGTAGTTCCTTTCTTTAGCTTGTTGATTAAATGATATCCTATCTCTCTCTTGTGGCCCGTGCAGAGTCTGAAAATTACCACTTGTTCTCTTCTGCTGAGCTGGTAAAATGCGTCATTTTGTGTTATGCTTGTATCAATAAACTGTAGCTTATTGATGATTATAAAATAAAATATGCCAAACCAAGAACGATATGATAAAAGAGATGTATATACTGAATAAATACTGGACTGACTGTAGTGGAAATACACAGCCTTCACCTAGTGAGAGGAATGGACGAATGGAGATAATATATAATGTTTTATAACATCATTTGTTAATCTGTACAATTTTGAAGATGGCAGATATGAAACATAAATCAAGAAGAGAATAGGAATGGCCAAAGCTACATTCAACAACATGAAACGTATACTGACATCTAAACAGTTATCTCGCAAATTAAAACTGAGAATCATAAAGTGTTATATATATTCTGCATTTCTGTATGGTGCAGAAACATGGACGATGAATAAGCAATTGGAAGAAAGAATTGAGGCTCTTGAAATGTGGATATATAGAAGAATGGGGCGTATCTCATGGAAAGAGAAGAAAACAAATAAGCAGGTCCTAGAAAATCTAGGTTTGAAAAGAGAACTAATGAGGGAGATCAAAGTTCGACAGCTAAAATACTTTGGCCACATAAAAAGGCATAACACCTTGCAGAAGACCATAATAGAAGGGAGAGGTGAAGGCAAACGTACAAGGGGAAGACAGCGCTACAGGTGGGAAGATAACATCAAGAGATGGACAGGAAAGAGTCTATCAGAGTGAACCACCAAGACAAGACAAGAGACAGAAGATGTTGGAGATCCATTACAGCCAACCTTCGTTGTGGAGATGGCAGCTGATGATGATGACAATTTTATACTTAAATTTAACTAACAACTATCCCAAATGTTCGCCCGCCCTAAAGATAGATTTGCGCAATAATTACTCGCACACAAATCAGGTTTACAGTGGTTGCATTTCTTTATGCAGACAAATAGAAGTTACAAAGTATCGAGACTAATCAACTTCGAAAGCACTTAATTATTTAGGATAAGATCAGATCAGAGTTCATCGGTTCAACAAACTGAAATTTTAGCAGACGTGTTGGGAAGACAAGAAAACAGTAGACCACGTCCTCTACGAATGTTGGCTTCACGACAAAAACAGATCACGGCTTGGCCTTCAACTCCGTTGACAGAAAGCCTGTATAGGAGATGAGAACGAACGAACGAACGAACTCTATTTTCAAAGGGTTAAGAATTGGGCACGCAGGTCCGTCTGACTTTCTGCCCTCTCTCTCTCTCTCTCTCTCTCTCTCTCTCTCTCTCTCTCTCTCTCTTTCTCTCTATCACCTTGTATACTGTATCCTTTCATCCTCACATTTACTTTAAGCATTATTTAAGGCATTTATCATTATAAAAGTAATATAACATCATACATTTGCAATAATCATTATAATTAAAGACTACGAGGACTATGAGATACGTATGTGTGATTGTATGAAGCAAACGAAGAAGAAAAGGAAGAAGAAGATGATGAAGAAGAAGAAAATGCATCATGGATATATCAAAAATTGGCCAACTTCTGTCCCTTGTCTTGAGGGAAGTCTCTGAGAGACGTGCTTCTAGTCAATCTTTTTTTAAAAGTTATTTTCTATCTTTGTAATTGTCACACTACTGAGTGTTTGTCAATAATATTAATATTATGGTTTTCAAATGGAATTAAGAAAACTAAAATCAAAAGGAGCTTTCATTGCTTTGGAAAATATATGGAGATCAAGTGTCACGAAATGGCTGTGCTCTTAATTTTATCGTGTTCTACCTGTCTTTGTCTCTATGTAGTGCCTTCCATTTACTTCGTCCTTCTACGTATTTTCTCTCATATTGGAACGCATGTCTCAGGTTTCGTGTTGTTAATTTGCCTGATCTACCATTGGTAGAGATAACATAAAAGAACCCAGGTGGTAGCAGTAAGCGAACACTGCCCTACCATGTTAAAAACATAAGACAGATGTGAGCGAACTCGCTCACCAAGCTTGGCACCCATACTTCTCGTATGGTTTCGTTGAAAGAATAACTGCGAATGTACTTTCGGTGTGACAGAAATGCGATGCAACATTAACACGGGTGGACTCATGCTTGTCAGCATTTATGATAACAAATTAAATTGAAGGGCTCTATATGAATTACAGACACGAGTCATCTAAAAGGCGGTAGCGTTAATACCTTTTATTGGAGTAAGTTGAAATTTTCTGTGTTTTGCGGAATTTCATGAGAAGTTGGGGGGGGGGGGGGACGGGGGGGGTTGTCGTACGGATAGGTTTTAGAGTTATTTTGGCCCGTCTGAGTAGAGTGGATGTGAAAAGTATGTGAGAAAAAAAAGTGTGAGAAATAGATTTTCACAGGTTATAGTTTAAGGAGAAGTTATGTCTATGGAATGAGTAAGTTTCTCTTTTCCATCCTATCTAAACGACTATAATTTAGTACGTGACAAGCTTTCCCTCCTTATAATATAGATATAAGTTTAAACCACACACACCCACACACACACACACGCACACACACACAGCTATGTGACAACAAGACACACAAACGTGAAAAACTACTGTTAATTGGGTATGGGTCTGACCAACACACAAAGGAAAGTTTTCTTTGTAGTTTATTATCATTAAACTTGACAACATCAAATATCTAAAGAAAAATCAAAATAAAATCAGATTTACATACATATGAGAATAACAGAATAAATGTGCCCTCCCCCTCTGGAGAAAAGAACCCAAAAATAACAAACCCAAAGGTCAAAGGTTAGCACTATATTATAGAATAAACAGTAAGGTAACAAAGTTCCTACTAAATGCTACTCAGTAAAGTAAACAATTTTAAGCAAAATAACCAGTCTTGTAACCAAGAAAAATATTCACTCTCTCTGTCATACGTGGCCACTCACTCACTCTTTACCAACTCTTGGTGATATCCCTTGGAAATACAATTATCATGAATATATATAAATATACATAGAAAATGTCAGTGTTCAGTGCCCACCTTGGCCCCAGTCAATCTTTGACAAATAAATTAATAAGGTGGACGCGAACTTTGGTGGTTTATTCCTGAATATACAAATGTCACTTCGAATAGTTACTATAGAAAAACCGAGATCTTGGGGTTCACAGTAAACAGAGGAAAATACTTCCAGTATGGGGAAACATCTGGTTGCTAAATTGTTACACTTTGATAACTGATGGTAAATCGTATCTGCTGACTCAATGGTGAGTGCCGATTATGAAACAGTGTAACGTTCTGGAATTTTTTTTTTTTTCGTACGCCCGCTAACACTCGAGGCGAAATCTCAGGTTATTATTTATGTCTAACCTGACATTGATTTTACGTGAGTATCCCTTTTTTCTTGAATAGAGACAGGTGTCCCTTACCATTCAGGCAAATACTCTCCGATTTCGGAGGTACCCATTACAGCTGAGTCGTCTCAGGAGCCGCCAATCCCTGGTCGACGACACTCCTTCAAATGTCCTCGCCAGGTCTCGAGTTAATCCAGTCCAAATCCCGGTCGACGAAAAATCCTCAAATGCCGTCACCCGGGTTTGATCCTGGATCACCCGGTCGCCAGAGCGGTGTGGTAACCACTACGCTAGCGCGGCTCCCACTTTCTGGATAAATCCGCTGATACGACTGTCAAAAGTCAGATAGTGTTATTGTTTCTGCACAACTCATGTGGGCTGATACAACTGAAAAAATATCTGGGTATTGATAAGTGCAGTTAAATTTACACGTTAAAATGTTGCTGGTATATCTTTGGCAAATCCTGTTCACGAATGAACTTGAGGGTGCATAAGCCAAGACAAGACAAAATTAACCATTCAGTAAATGAAGAAAAGACCAAAATATAAGACCGCTGGCCGCTCTTGATCAGGTCTGCTTAGGAATAAAGAGAACATTTATGGAAAAATGCTACTATCCTACATAGCTACATATATGCACACAGAAGGGGACAAGACGATCTCTTATCCATCGGTCGGTCCTGATTAAAGGTAAAAGGCACATGGTGTCTTTAGCCTATTTCTATCCGGTCAGCTTTCGTTAGTGCGTCGTTTCTAGGTCGGGTGAAGGTATGCGCCCTCCCCACAACTGACTCGCGTAAACGATCAGCGTACTATGTCAATTATTATTTAATTGTCCACTGTCGTGAGAAATTCTAAAACCACATATATAAATTAAAAAGTAAATGTAAAGTCTAACGAATTAATTCAATAAAAGGAAAGAAGACTGGTAAAGAACAGTGCCGTCACTATAGCGTACACCTGTGTTATAGAAAGTCATGCTCGTTAAACAAGAAAATCCCTTTTTATGCTCCGTCTGCATAATTGTAACGCTTTCACGTTGATAGTAAAACCTACTGCATCAAATACACGCGGTTATACACATACAACTGGTACTGTGTGATACACCCCACCCATTGCTGAATATCTTACAATTAATGTTATTAAAGCCTTTGAAACCACCGCTGACAACGAGTGTACTGGTTCGGTCTAGATCATCGCCACACAGGCTAATTCAATATATGTGTGCTGCTGTCTTGTCCCTGTGTCTGCAATGATGACATGGGTGTATGTAGATTCAGTCACATACGTACATACCAGTACATGTAGGAGTCAAAAGAGTTGCAAACGACTGGAACAGTTCGATACTGTTTATTATGTTGCAACACAGACACGATGACATAAATGACACACATTCGACAGGAAAACACGAATCATCTCTTCACTCAAAAGGGAACTGCACACCCGGCAGTTACTTGGCTTACCATAAATCTTGGCCTACATAAATCTTGGTCTACATAAATCTTGGCCTACCATAAATCTTGGCCTACATAAATCTTGGCCTACCATAAATCTTGGCCTACATAAATCTTGGCCTACCATAAATCTTGGCCTACATAAATCTTGGCCTACCATAAATCTTGGCCTACATAAATCTTGGCCTACCATAAATCTTGGCCTACATAAATCTTGATTACACAATAAAGCATGCTCACCCGGCAGCTATAATAATCTTCATATGGCCTAAACAGTACTCCAATTCTCAATAAAGCCTGCATCACACGGCAGCTATAATAATGTTCATATGGCCTAAACAGTACTTCAATACTCAATAAAGCCTGCATCACACGGCAGCTATAATAATGTTCATATGGCCTAAACAGTACTTCAATACTCAATAAAGCCTGCATCACACGGCAGCTATAATAATGTTCATATGGCCTAAACAAATCTTCACTGCAGTTTATCACATAGGCTGTACACACAGCGAAATATATAAGTCGACATTTTCTCAAATCCTACGTAGGCATACATTATCCAAAAACACTGGGACTCGACCTACACGGTCCACGCCCAAAACACAACTCCCAAATCACACACTAGTCCCGCCAAAAAAACCCGTCACGAGATTCGGCTGTCTTGAACACCGCTCTCGATAATACATGCAGACTAGCTGCGAGCTATTCACATGACTCAAAACAGTACAGAATAAATACATTAAACAGCGTTCACACGCTTATCTGTACTCTGTCACCTGAAAAATAGAAAAAGATAATTCTATCCTAAAGTCAAACAAGTATCCGCTTAATCAAGCGTTGCAACTCGAAATTTAATTTGTTCAAAACATTCTAAAGATTACTTCCCCTTCCATAAGTTCCACTTGCAACAGTTACCACCCGCTCCGGGAAAAAAAATGATTCTATCATTTTTTTGAAAAAAATTAACTCCCAAAAACAAAAAATTTAAAAGAAAATGAAGCTCTAACATATGCCTACAAAAAACACCTTATTTTAAATCAAAATTATATCTACAACAAATATCAGCATTAAAGTGTAAAGTAGCAATTAAAGCATACAGCATAATCAGCTAAGTATAAAAAGTAATTAGTTAAATATACAAATATGATGAGTTCCAAATTTAAGTCACGTATACGTATATTTAGTACAAACCAAACCGACAACAACCGATCGAAAAAAAAAACACAAGATCAATCAAAAGAAGAATGATCTGTAAAAAAAGAAGTAAGAACTCAACAATACTATATACTCATAATTAAGTTGGACAATTACATGTAAAATAAATACTTCTATCGTAAGTAGATATATCATATCAAATCATATAACCATTCCAACAATACAAAGAATAGAAGTATAAGTGTTGAAAGAAGACAAAGTATACAAAGAGAATCAAGTAAAACGAAGATGAGGTACGAAAGTATAAACAAGATATGAAATCCATAGCGAAAAGACAACAGAAAAGAAGGAATGAAATGAAGAATAGTTACCAAAGACAGATTGAAAGCAAAGGCACGAACGCAGAGAAAGTCAATAACAATACATACTAATAAATGTTTAGATTAGACAACGTATTCAAAAATAAATATATAAACATGATCGAAAGGCACAACACAAAATATCAAAGTATATCTATACTAACACCACCAAATAATAATTTATAACTAAACAAAAGCTAATAAGTAATTTACCCAAGTTACAAGAGTTATACAAAACTAAAATAAATAAATTATAGGCATGGAACAAACAAGTAATAGCATTGCTATAACTAATACGACCAACGCACAATCAAGCGGTAAAATAAAAAATACATCATAATAAAAAACAACTTTTTACAAGAACTAATCAATCTACATATCAATGATATCACGCAGTCAAATGCTGGGCACACACAACAAAAAATTACAATGCCAAACAAAAAAAAAATTCATGTTTTTCCAAAAGTACCGTACAAACATATTTTTTTACGATAAGTTACATAAAAACAGTATTTAATTTTTAAGTAATTCAAGACCACTAAAACCTAATAATGAAATCAATATTTTAACAAAATGAGTGAAATATAAAACAAAAATCCTATCTCGAAGAAACCCTTAAATCAACACATGTAAATTTAATTTATCCTTTAAGTTCTTTCTGCTGACAATTACGATCAGCTCAGTAAAATGCTATTTAGCTATAACTCTATCTCTTACTCAAATCGATAAGATATACATTATCAATAAATCTACACTTTGTTGCTAATATGTAATATGCAAAAGGTTCTATAAAAATATCTACAAAAAAAAAGTTTTTATTTTTTTTTTAAATAATCTGCTAAGAAAATAATCTGCATACCTGACTGGCAAGAAATCAAGTTCTGGAAAAATCAAAGTTTCACAATAATATATGAATAACATAAAAATGTATAAACATGTAATCAAACTACCGACATAAAAATAACAACAATTAAAAAATTATGGCAATCAAAAGATGCATAGAAATAATCATTACAACAAAATTATATGTTATTTCAAAACAACCACATGTCATGTACTAATATAGAATACAAAAATATTTACTATCTCAAAAAAAAAAAAATAAGCCGCAAAATTTCCCACTCTCTTGTAAACATGCTTGACCTTCAGTAAGCAACACTTCAGATTTTAGTTTGACGCTGACAGGCTTCGGTTGACTACTCGAGCGGAAAGTTGACCTTTATTTCTGACCGTCAATATGTCGCAGAAGCCTTGACTCTTATCGCAGCGTAGCTTCTGTCAACAAATACAAATAAAATTTCCATTTTACTCAATAGTGAAATTTAATGAGAAAAACGTAGAAATCACGTTTACAATTACCCAGCACCGGCTTGTGTAAAGCACTGGTCTCTTCACGATGTCACTAGCTCTTCCTATCACATGTAGATGTCACAGAATACTTGGGGACAACATGACCGACCTTGAATGTCGCCGCTGCCGTAGGCTGAAACAAAGTGTTATATTCACAACAACAAGCAGAGCAAGCAATAGTATTCAAGCATCCACTGTTATTTTTACTCTGTTTACCTTGATTATAAATGACTCTGGGCTCATGTTGAACAAGATTAGCACAATTGCGCCTATTATTTGTTCTATGATCAAAATACTTATTATTACCGTTGCCTTGTTTACAAATAATGACTTTAGTCTTTTGTTGAGGAACATTACTCTGGTGATGTAAAGCAACATTTGAAAAGCTATTATCTCTATCATACTTTCCAACATTCTTACAATCACTTTGAGATTTGTTAAATTGTCTACAGTATCTACGAGAAGGAAAATTATTATTTACTGATCTCCCTTGGTACTGTTTACTCTTGGGGTTATCTCTCTTTCTAGAACTGTTTTTCTTCTCCCTTATGGGAATATATTTACCAATTGTTTCAAACTGACTATGCTGAGTTTGACAACTGCCAGAAACAATAGTATCTCTATTGTTCCGCATATGGGTTTCATCTTTGGAACAAGTAGTAATAGCCTCAACACCCGCTATTAATTTCTGAGTATTTCCAGTAGTAGAGAAATATTTGCTCTTATGAGTCTTGACCTGAAATTTATCACCTTTCTTTTCCTGACCAACGGAACTGGCTGTTACACAAGAATCTTTGTTGGTCTGACGCCAAGAATTATTACTGGAACTATCAGTAATATTAGAACTTTTAAAGTTGTATTTACCACGAAAAGATCTGTCTTTACCATGAATGACATCTCTCTGAGCAAAAAGTGTATGGGGCTGACTTTTCACAACTTTCTGTCTATCATTGTCAACATTGACAGAAGAGCACCTTTTGTTTATAAATTCATATCTAGTAAGCCAAATATTCTTTCCCTTGCTTCCGCAATTTCATTATCTTTAAGTGAAATCGTTTCACTTAACCTGTTATTTAACTCCTTAACAGCCAAAACTTTGTCGCTTTCTTCTGCTAGCAAATTTTCAATGTTAGCGACCTTCTCTTTCTCCACAGTTAACTCTTCTAATTTCACCTTTTCATCCTTTTCTTTGCTTGCTCTCCTCTGTCGGGCTAGTTTCCTCAATCTCATCTTTTGAACCTCTTCTATCTGTGGCTGAAGTCGAGCCACTTGAGCCTGAAGTCCTTGGATTTGAGCAGCTTGTGCCTTTAACTCATTCATATTCTCCGAGGATACATTACTCTTTTCTTTCAGTTGGCGACTGAGAATATCATTGTCATCCAACACATCCTGAAGCATATCTTTATAAGTCTTCTCACAGACATTTCTCTCAACCTTCAATTTCTCATACATCTCTTTCTGTTCTTGAAGTTCCCGCGTGAGATTACCTATCTGAGCTTCCAAGTCTTGGACTTTGCTTAAAGCTGAATTTAATGTAGCTTGTGCACTAGAAAGTTCTGAGTTTGATTCAAGTATTTCACTTTTAAGCCTATACACAGTTGCCTGTAGTTCGCTCTCTTTAGCAACACCTTCTAGGAAATTCTCCCTTTGCTGTAGAGCACT
Source organism: Oreohelix idahoensis (assembly GCA_024509875.1). Taxonomy (NCBI): domain Eukaryota; kingdom Metazoa; phylum Mollusca; class Gastropoda; order Stylommatophora; family Oreohelicidae; genus Oreohelix; species Oreohelix idahoensis. The sequence goes on from JAMPIV010016701.1 coordinate 42,390, forward strand.
TTGTTTGCTTACTTTTGCTTGTTTCTGAATTATCAATTCCCTTTCCTGTTCATCAGAAGTATGGTTGTGGATTATTTTGAACACGCTTTGCACTATATGTCCGTGTTCAAGCTCAATATACTGTTGCAAAAAACACACGAAGGTGCCGTAGCAAATTCACCAAATCCTTGGCCATTACCAAATTGCAAACAAACTTAAAGTTATGTTCAGCAAATAACTCCAGGGATGTTGACACATTAATCAAAAAATCATCCATTATCCATTCTCCAAGTCGTGCACCTCTCAATCCCTTACCATCTCTACCTACCACCAATGCAGACTCCAACATAGGCCTTATATCTGTAGGGTACATATCACGATCCATGGTGATTCACTTACTTAATCAACTATATATAGTAATCACTTATAGTTATGACAAATTACTGTCGCAAAAGGTTTGACAATTACCCTTCCAGCTCACAAAGTTAACTATTTGTCAAGAAATGAGCTTATTCCTCAATTCTGTATCACCAATTCCTTTTTATAGCACCTTTATCAAGTCACATCATTATCAGGAAAATCGACATATGTCAACAGCCATTAACACCTATGCATAAAATCTTAATCATATGTCAAATTAGACATAAACAACAACAACAACAGAATGAGCAATTAGGGAGGCCCAGTGACATATATGAAGTGACACAATTTACACAAGAAAAAATCACTTATCTGTCAATGATCCTGTTTCTTTCCGCCACGACACTGGATATCACATAGACTGCTAAAACCTCCACTGCGGGAAAGCACTGCAACTTGATTCGTTTGTCTTCAGGTAATTTCGTCAATATGATATGTGCTTAACAATGCACAAGTTGACAGGAACCATAATACAGCACACACTGCAACTCTTGACTCTTCTGTAGTCTGAAATGTACACGGCAACTCCGTGTATCACAACATCTTGAACTTGTGATGGTGATAACTGGCACAGGTAACTCGAATATTGCAGGAATCCGTCACAACCCGTACAAATGCTGGTACAAATACTGTCCAAGTCTAATTGAACTTCCTTGACCACTGCAGACGTTGTTGTCGTCTATAGACATGAAATAGGACGTCAATTGCTACTGGTGTAAAGTTGCCTTCTACCACGAATAAAGCGTGCGTTGTTTCTCAAATGCGCCACCCAGGCAGATAATATTTAGGTCACAGTTCTGAAGTACACCAGATTCAAGCCACGCCCACACCGGGCTAATTATAACAAAGTCAAGTGTTCTACACTCTTGTCCCGTGAAAGTCATATGTATTATTTTCAACTTGTAGTGACTGATCCTCTAGATATGTTATGGTCTGGTGGACAAAATTTGATTCACTTTATCCTCTTGCTTCAAGTACATATCACTGTAGAGGTAACAATTTCTTAATCGTATACGCCACTCAGGCACATCTTAAATGATATCCAATGATACGAAAACTACGCCACTTAGGCTATCGACGCGAATAGTCGTAGATGTCAGATCCTGTTAACTGAAAACCTACAACTGATACACCCCCCATTGGTGTTTTCAGTCTGAATGTTATATGCATAAATGTACTCCCATTCGCTAGCGATACACTAATCAATGTTTCCACTCATTAAGGAAACTGGCCACCATGCAGTTATGATCATAATACATGGCCTTCAAAATCTCTCACTTCTCAGAATACACAAGGACTGCAAATATGGCAGTTATATTACTGGCCTTACAAATCTCTACACTTCTCAGAAAATGGCCTCCATAAATCTTGGCCTACACAAATCTTGGCCTACCATAAATCTTGGCCTACATAAATCTTGGTCTACATAAATCTTGGCCTACCATAAATCTTGGCCTACATAAATCTTGATTACACAATAAAGCATGCTCACCCGGCAGCTATAATAATCTTCATATGGCCTAAACAGTACTCCAATTCTCAATAAAGCCTGCATCACACGGCAGCTATAATAATCGTCATATGGCCTAAACAGTACTCCAATTCTCAATAAAGCCTGCATCACACGGCAGCTATAATAATGTTCATATGGCCTAGTACTTCAATACTCAATAAAGCCTGCATCACACGGCAGCTATAATAATGTTCATATGGCCTAAACAGTACTTCAATACTCAATAAAGCCTGCATCACACGGCAGCTATAATAATGTTCATATGGCCTAAACAAATCTTCACTGCAGTTTATCACATAGGCTGTACACACAGCGAAATATATAAGTCGACATTTTCTCAAATCCTACGTAGGCATACATTATCCAAAAACACTGGGACTCGACCTACACGGTCCACGCCCAAAACACAACTCCCAAATCACACACTAGTCCCGCCAAAAAAACCCGTCACGAGATTCGGCTGTCTTGAACACCGCTCTCGATAATACATGCAGACTAGCTGCGAGCTATTCACATGACTCAAAACAGTACAGAATAAATACATTAAACAGCGTTCACACGCTTATCTGTACTCTGTCACCTAAAAATAGGAAAAGATAATTCTATCCTAAAGTCAAACAAGTATCCGCTTAATCAAGCGTTGCAACTCGAAATTTAATTTGTTCAAAACATTCTAAAGATTACTTCCCCTTCCATAAGTTCCACTTGCAACACTGTGTTTCTTAGAAAACCTTGAGATACGCACACTGCTTAATGACCTAGATAAAATACTAGCATTAATGAATTATATACACTGCGTAATGAAAAGACAGATGGACTTAGGATAGAGAGAGAGCGAGCGATATAAAATAATGCCACCGCCAAGCGAAAGGCATGAAGCACTAACTTTTTTTCAAATAAACAGTGACAAAAAACACTACCAATACACGGTTAGGTTTTGAAAACATGTTTAATGCTTATTAGGAAACATGACACAATACTGTTTTCTGTTTGAAATCCTGACTTTATACTGACAGAACAGTCAAAAAGGCAGGACAGGTGGCGGTTCTAAACTTAAAAAATAAAAAAAACAAATACACGACTATCCTAGAAAATACAAATTTTGAACGCAGCCACTTGGCTCCCTTGAACTTATATATTTGGGTGCCTTAGGACTTGCTGACAAAGAATATGTTAGGTGTTAAGAAATTAGTTTAATAATTAACAAATTATAGCCATAATATTAGAGTGAGGTTGTCAGACAACACAGGATCATTTTTGCTCATAAGGGTGTGTTTGAACAATGCTTTAGAAGAAAATGAGGCCACCATGTTAAATCTGATTTGATTGGCTAGAATAATATGTAAGGCGAAACATTATTAGTCGATTGCAGATACTATTTTGGTTGTTAATAGAAACGATAGAAAGGGTACATTTTTTTTTCAAAAGCTTTTGTAAACATGGTCCCATTGGCCAGACCATTTAATATAGTTAATTAGGAGCGTCAGTTCAGTGCCACTTTTTGAAAATTCAATTTGTAAAAGCAAGTGCGTTGAGATCCAGCTCATATTTTTCTAAATAAAAGCCTGGGACAGAGGCAGATCGGAACTGGGCCATAATTCATCGCCAGTCAACGTATTTGTTTATTATTTCCATGAATTGTGGTAAGCTAGACATTTGATATCTTTTGATGAAAATTGAATGTGAATTGATAATGTAGGTCTGTATGTGTGTGGTTCAGTAATACACAAGAGGCAAAACCTAGATATTGCTCCACCATTACCAAAACATGTCGAAGAGGAGTGAAACTGCATGGGTTGCCAAATAGTACTATGACACCTATCTTATTGACTAGAAGGAAATAATGCTGGAATTGCAAAGGCGTTGTAACCATTAGGGAGAGGAATACTGGTGTAAAATGTTTCAGATGAAGCTAGCAGTTGGCCTACCGCGCTGAACTCTGTGTTTGTTATGTATTGTGCTTAAGTGTGGAAATAGATTATAAATTAGTTCTGAAGGGAGGTACAACCTTCTTGTTTCAAGGACCGTGGTACTAAACTATTAAAGCAGCATCTGGTCTGAGTTTTGCTGAATCCAGAGGCTGATAGCATACTCCTTGGTCCAGATAGCGACCAGTGTTGTTTCTCAAGAATACGGTGAAGCAAGCGAGCAGAGGAGACTGTTTCCTGCCGCCCTCACAGAAGATAAGAGTCGTTGACCAGAGCAGCTCAATCTTATGTACCCCCCTCAAAAATTGACTATATATTAAATAAAGAGGGACAATTAGTTGTTTCAAATGACAGGAAATGTGAACTTTTCCCAATACTATTTCCACCAGAAGCAAACACGTGAAGTCATGATGACAAACAACAACCTAGCTTGAAAAAGCCAGTATTACCTCATAGTACTACATCACAACATATCCACATATTGAAATAATAATAATATATGTCAATACAAAGATCATATCTATAAATTGTGTACATACAACTTGTAATTACATTTGATTGTGATTCCTGGTTCACTTTGTAGTTGAATCAGGATATCTAGTATTGAAAGGAATTAATACATATTTTAAAAGTTACACTTGACTTATTAAGATAGTCTTATAGAGTGTTCTATGTATGTGAGTGTCACAGTGTTGTAAAGTATTGTGGATTAAATTAAATTGTTTATCTGTCTGTTGGTTGTTGTGAACATACACTTCATCACTTCCATAACCCTAGACATTCAACGTAGTCATCACAATATTCCAGAATAATTCTGACTGAGGTCTAAATGTGGTAGCAAAGTAAGGTTATCTGTAATACACCACACTTATTAGATACAGATACCTTCACAGCTGATCTCAGCCAGTACAATAAGTCCCATATATATATTTATATCATCCCACTTTACCACATCCACACGCGCACTTACAAAATATCGCCTGTCATTAATAGCTATTAGATTGTCGGCGTCTGTTTGTTTAGTCATATGATATTAAATAATATTCACTTATTATAAATACACACCATGAAATAAACGTTAATCCTATTCTGCCACTATAGTCGTCTCTAGCACTTAATCAGTCAACTAGAACCGTACCTTCTTGCGTGAGAAAACGGGTGATGGAAATTACATTATAACTGCACATCTGGTAAAAAAATAGCTACGCGTTATTTATAACACTAGTTCTAACAGCTAGAAAATCCACGTGAATAATACTGGTAACACTGAACACATTAAATCACGTAAAATGCTAATTTCCATTACCACAAATCAGAAATGAAACGATCCCCACGAAATGCTAGTAATACATCTTCCATAATGGTACTAGATACGTGCTTAGACTATCCAAAATTCTGAGCGACAACTGAAAGCAAGTTTAAGAAACCACAGTTTATATATCATCATTAGCTCTCTGATCTATAGATGACGATACTTTTTACACTATGATGCATTGCAGAGAAACAGAAACCTGAGTTCCCCCAGATGAAAGTTTTCACGGACGCTCTGTCGTGCGTTGCTAATCGAAATCCGAGACTTAAAACCGTGTAACGGGGTTTCTTGGAGATTTTTACCCCGCATCTGAAGATCAAAGAGTTAACTCCCCTCTGTGTACGAACTTCAAAGGGTACTCGGAAAAATATTTTTGCCCGAGCGACTACTTCAAAAAGGTCCGGTGTTATTTCACGTGCGGTCTGTCAGTTATCGTAATATTGACAGATCAGCTCGTGTGAGAAAATTTATAAATAAACCTGATTCGCTCCCTGTTATGACTGGCAGGTCGCGAAAGTTGGTAAATAACTTCGTTTGTTTATGTTCAAGGAAAAGAGGCGTGGATTAAAAGGTGAGTAAGACAGGCAGAAAAATGTATGGTTTTGCTAGCCAATCATATGAACACTAACGAGGTCACGAAAGACTGTCAGATACTGTAGGCTATATTTACATTACACGTTACAGTGGGGGAGGAGAAGATATATACTAAAGTCAAACATTTGAATCCGCTTGGTCTAGACAAAATATATTAAACTATACTACGTTAAATTGGCAACTTTCACCGTGTAGAAAGCAGGGAGAGCATGGGCGAAAGGTTCCTTATATTTTAGCACAAGTTTAGACTTCAGCAATGTGCTCAACTGAGTTAAGACGATACGTTCAGACAAGCCAGGACTGAAGAAAAGTAGGGTTTCAATAAAGAGGATTGGACCAAGTATTGAGGATCTTCTGAAATCAACCAGCAAGAAAACTCGACTTTATAATACTGGAAACCACAAAGTCCTCGGAACCTACATACATGACAATAGTGGGATTATAATTAAAGTAGTACTCTGGCACCGACACCTGTGACCCGACATTATTCGGAAGTCTTCCAGTGCCAGACGCTTGTAAATTAACCCGATTAGACGGAGTAAATCGTAACATATACAATGGTATCATTTTATATTTTACATTTGCCATATTAAACTTGATGGTGGTTGTACAGGTTCACAACAGGTTGGCAACCTAAGGGTATGAAAATGATAGTTATGAACCACCACACCAATCGCTGCTGACGTCTTAATGTCGGTTTTCTCACACGGAACTAAAAGCAGGATGAGCAGAAAGTGAATGATGATGATATCATGTTGAACATATTCATTACATTAACATTTTAATAAGTTTATATGTATATTTAAACATGTGTAAATCAGGCATAAGTCGTTTACCGCTGTCTAACTATATTTTCCCAATCATACGAGTATTACCCGAATTAACGATGATTTTTCATCATATCCACTGGGTTTATCATTGATGCTCAGGGAGTGTACAATTATTGAGAAAAAATGGAAGGGTCGGTGGGACGGACAGCAGGGAAGTGTCAGAAAACCAGTACTTAGCAGAGACATTGGTTTGTTTTAAAGTGTGTGGTACAAGTTGGTGGTACAAGCTGGGAATACCAGAGTGTGATACCAGATTGATACGAGTCTGTGGATCAAAAGCTTATGGCATACGCTAAATGCCTACCTTTGACGGGTTGTGAAGATCCTTCTTTGACGTTAGAAGCGGTTACTCCTGCAACTACGCCTTGGACGTGCCCTCACTAAAGAAGTCTACAATTGGCGGAGAAGTCATCAAACCAGTCCACCATCTGGCCAGCCAGGCGATTTTTAACTCGGCCATAGCAAAAGATACTCTTCTCAAAAAGTCAAAAAACAAACTGCACTTTAATTGTCTGTGAGGAAAAAAATCACTATTTCAATGTCTGAATTCATTTATATATTTATTCATGTTAAAGAATAATTGATAATTGATTATTAAATTTGTTAGAAGTATTTACAAATCAATAGTTAATTTAATTATTACAGAGAAAAGTGCACACGTATGAATCAGTTATCTTAAATACAATTACAACAGAGCTACTAAAGTTATATTTTACTGAATAATTCAGTTGGGGAGGGGGGGGGGGGGTTCAGAAACGAGCTTATTTATCTATATATATATATATATATATATATATATATATATATATATATATATATATATATATATATATATATATATATATATATATATATATATATATATATCTTCATAGAAAGGGCTGGCAGATAAAAAGTTCATGACGTCTTTGATAAATTCAGCGTTGTGCTTGATTTCTGAAAAAAAAAATAATTTGATGACTCCCTAAAATAGAAGCACCATCCTTCTGTTTACAATTCTGCCAAGAGTAATCTTGAGCGAAGGTACATACCTTTATAGACCCTCATTGTATACTTTAAAGTTTGGCCATTGTTGGACCATCACTGCAGAGCAGAGGAAGCAATCCAGTGACAAATATTTTACTGAATAATTCAGCTGGATACTCAGAAACAAGCTATTATATCTTTATCTTCATAGAAGGGGCGGATAGAAATAAAGTTCACGACTGCTTTGATAAGTTTTGCGTTGTGCTTGATTTCTGAAATATCCTATGAAGACGACTCACTAAGAAAGAAGCACCATCCTTCTGTTTACAACTCTGCCAAGAGTTGTCTTGAGCGAAGGTACATACCTTTAAAGATCCTCACTGTATTCTCTAAAGTTTTGCCATATTTGGACCAACACTAGAGAGTTAAGGACGGAATCCGTGACATCAAGAGAAATCAAGTCCAACGCAAAATTAGAATCTTTAACGCAAAAGTCAAATCAGTCCTATTGGTTAGCGCTGAAACATGGAGAACAGCAAACATAACCAAAAAGCCAGAGACTCTCATAAATGGGTGCTTGCGTAGAATAGAAGGATTGAAATGGTATGACAATATCACCAACGTGGAACAGATGACAAGAATCAGAAAAGTGTCAGTGCAACAAGGGATAAGGAAAAAATTATAGCCATGGATTTAAAATACATTGAGAAAACCTGTAGATAGCATTGCAAAGCAGTCCTTGTTCTGGTATCCCCAAGGAAAGAGAGGCAGAACTAGACCTAGAAACACGAACGAACGAACGAACGAACGAACTTTATTTTCAAAGGGTTTAGAATTGGGCACGCAGGCCCGTCTAACATTCTGCCCTTCCGTTCTCTCGTCTTCCATACTGAATCCATTAATTCTCACATGTATCTTAAATATTACTTAAAATAAGAAAATAAGATGCAATAAAATAAAATAAAATCCAAACATTGTAACAGTACAATAATAGTTACACACATTTACAGTACCTTATCATATTAACATTAAACAGGACAAAATTATCTTTAATACTTACATATGATGTTATGTAATTATTTAAGAACATAACTAAATTAGGGTGGCATATAATCTGCACTAACGATGTATTTGAAAAGTCTGTGATTGAATGAACATGGACTAAGAGTGTTTTTTAGACGTGGAGACGAGAACTGTTGACAGAAGTGGAAAGCATAGAAGGGGTTTGAGAGGGTGGCACGTGACAGGAGGGCTTGGTATATGTTTGTTGAAAGCCTATGCTCTTTGGGGAGCTGAAGGGTATTGATTGATTGATTGATTGATTTCAAAACTTGTTACGCCTAAAATACTTTATTGGTCTTGGTTTGCTATTTCATTTATGTGTGTTCCTCACTGTATCGCAAAAATGATATTATCTTTGTAGAAATATGCACCTACTCAAAGACGTGCCTCATACAGGCATGACGAATATGAAAACACAACAACAAACATTCAAGCTGTATGAAAGATATAGCTAAATATACTTCCTTGCGTTACAGTCTCAAAACATAAACACGTGCGGGAAACAGGAAAATAAAAACAGCAATGAAAAACTGCAACGAAAGACAAGAAACCCCAACGTGAGCCGATGTGTCAGGTTTCTTAACCAGCAAAACGATCACCAAATGAGCCAGAGAGTGGTTCAACATAAACTGACTTAATCGTTCGCAGGAAACACAGCCGGACGCCTGATTTTCTAATGCACGTGCAAAACTATGAACCTCTGCGATAGCGCGTAACCTGAGCGCAGCTATAAAATGCACAATTTCCTGTATCTGGCATACAAATTGTGAAAATCTGGCACTAGCTTCGTTTGTGTATGCACATGCTCAATTGAAACCTCCGTCTGTAATGTTTACCGATTAGCTGGACGGATTTCTTTTGTTGGAAATATTCATCACTCGTACAGGCATATCTGGCACACGTGTGTGATACTGTTGTGGAGAAAAAAGTGTGTCTGAAAGTGAGAATCACGCTTGTATAGTATAGTCTTAGTGAAATAAGTGAAAAGCGCGCATTGTACCGTAGAAACTAAATTTAACACAAATGTTTAGAGTAAAAAAAAAAACAGGACTGCGAGGTCTTATATATAAGGACATGCACCCTAATATAACCGACATACCTTGCGGCTTAGATTCAAAGGGACGCGCCTCGCCATAGCGAGGCTAAATTCCTATATTAAAAAAACAAAAACAAAAACAAAACAAAAACAGAGAACAAGGAAAGAGCGCGCAGACCTTACAATTTCAAGTCATGTTAAGTTTGACTACAGATATCCAATTTCAAGTCATGATATGTTTGACTACAGATATCCAATGAGCTTAAAATGAAATGTTACGAAAAGAAATTAGCACAGGAGAAATAATACCGTCATCCGTGCATGCACCGGAAAAAGCGCACAATAATTCATTTCCGTGATGCTTTTGACGGGTTGTTTGCTCTTTACTTTCTGCACCAGAATGTGAAGAATCAAATGTAAGGTACGGAACGAAAGAAAAAAAAATGCCTACACGAAACTGATGTTCCAGGAATGTTTGAAACTAAGGGATATCCGGGAAAGGAGGGGGGGGGGTGGAAATGAGGGGGAAAAGGGGGGGGGGGGGATGTGAAAATGAGCACTTGAAAATATCTCGCTGTTGGAGATATAGATGATATATTTAATACGTGACGTCTCCATGAAGCGAAGTACGTTGCCTAGTTTTTTTTTTTTTTTAAACCAGCGGCACTTGGGCTTTCAGCCCTTCGGCCCAATGACATGTCATTGCAAGGCTCTGGAACCTGAGGACTTTCCTTCCAACCCGGTCAGGAGCTTCGCCCCTTCCCATGCACAGAGGGTTTATCTCAGGAGCCGTTCAGGTTATTCAGTCAAAATCCCGGTCGATGACACTCCTACAAATGCCGGCTCCCGGGCTTGAACCTTGAAAACCTGGTCTCTAGCACAACGTTGTAACCATTACACCAGCGCGGCTCCCAATCCCCTAGTTTCGTTAAGAATGTAACCCAGTGCAACCGATTTCAATAGGCATTTCTAGAGTTGTTCATTCATTCATAATCCTTCACTCCCAAAGGAGCATAGGCCTTCAACAAACACATGCCAAGTCCTCCTGTCACGTGCCATCATCTCAAGTTCTTTCCACATTCTCCTCATCATTTTCACCTCTGTTTCCAGCTCTCTTATCCATGTGCTTCTTGGTCTACCTCTGCCTCTCTTGCCCTGGGGGTTCCAGAACAAGGAGTGCCTTGTAAAGCTATCAACAGGTTTCCTCAGTGTGTGTCCTATCCATCGCCATCGTCTTCTTCTCATCTCTTGTTCCACTGGCACTTGTCTAGTTCTTGTCATCAGTTCCACATTGGTAACCTTGTCATACCATTTTAATCCCTCTATTCTACGCAAGCACCCATTTATGAAAGTCTGTAGCTTTTTAGTTGTTGTCTTTGTTGTTCTCCATGTCTTAGAGCCATACAATAGGACTGACTTCACATTTGAGTTGAAGATTCTAATTTCCGTGTTGTGGAGTCGGTCAAAAAATGTTTCGACTCCGACCTTGAAATTTTAGAAGTCCGACTCCCGACTACACATGTTTTGCTAGTCATATGGCACAACATTATGCACTTATATGCAGTTAATGTATAAGTATGGTATAGGTGTAAATAAATGAATATATGGTTTTCATAAATTAAATTTCTAACTATTCTTTAATTCATTCAATAATACAGAACAAAAACTCAAAACGTTCTTTATTAAAAAAAAAAAAGAGCTCTGGCTTCATTGCTGCTCTCATATCGCTTTTGATTATTATTATCACAGTCTGAGTCGGCATTTTTACCGACTCCAATAAAAAAAACAAAAACATCCGACACCACGACTCCAACTCCCGTCTCCGATGTCACAACCTTGGGCATTTGTGTCGGGTCGCCTTTCTTACCCCTTGACTTTCCCCAGCTTACCTTCAAGGCAGAAGGTGGTTTGAAATCAATAGTTTTGCTTCTCTTAGATGAACTGCCGTCCATGGCTTACGAGCGTCATCTATCCGGAGCATGCTGGTTTTAGAGCGCCACAGACTACCTCTTCGCCCCTTCTCCTGATAGTTAAAACAGGGCCGACACGAGAAGGCCAGGAGCTGAACTTTGCCGACAGAGGCTTTGTATTGTGCATGGCTTAGGAGCATTTAAACGAATTTAAGAGCTCGTTCTCAACTCCACTTTAGACCCCCAATAGATGATATGAGAAACAAATGAAGAGAAAATAAATATAAAAACATGCGCGCGACAGTGTCGTGTGGCAGAGACAAAATAAGACGTGCTGCGGTCTACCTACCTGTAAATAGGTATCTGATGCTACAAGGAGTTAAGAACGCAAAGGCGGCGAGGAAGGAAGCCGGTTATTCCAGTTCATTAAGTCGAGACCTAGTACAGCAAGGCATCGAGCCCTTCATTCCCTTACGGCAGTATTCTGTTGCCTTGCAATTACAGACACTGCTGGACAAGACAATAAACAGCTGTAAAGCTGACACAAGCGGAAAAATACCAGTGTTGTCATAATTACAAATAAAAGTACAGGAGGCCCCCGCTTAGCGCTGTTAATTCGTTCTTGAAAAATGGAACGCTAACCTAACCGAAAAAGTGCTAAACGAATATTAATTTCAGATAAGAATTGATAGAATCAAATTAATTTGTTCCCAAGGTCCAGAAAGTGGTGTAAAATTTAAGTTAAAAAGTGATTTAAAAAAAACAAAAACTAAATAGTTAACATTTATTAACTACATATAATTATCAGACATACTGAACACAAACAAAATATTATGTGTGTACTGTACTTACAAACATTAAAAAAAATATTATAGTACTTTAATCACTACTACTGCCGTCGCTTGTAGCTATAGTTGTTACGGCAGAGCTGTCTTCATCATCAGACGATTGGTTTAAATAATATGTTGTAGGTTTAAAAATTTTTTTTTTTTTTATGGCTCCAAATGTAGAAGGTACGGCAACTTGGTCCATGGGAGCAGAAATATTCAGGAGACTTAAAAAACAAAAAACAAAAAAAAAAAACTAGTCGAGTTTGCGTCGCCAATTTATTTGTCTCCTCAAGAAGCACATGGTACAGTAGTAATTAAGATCTTGTTCATTGTTATGGATTACCATAGAGCTACATTCCGTTTTGAGTTCGTGCTTCATTACGCTAGCAGTGATAATGCATCTTGGCCATCCCACCAACCTGAATGAACTTGATGAGCATGTGAAAGGTATATTTCTGCCTCCAAGGGAGTTTAGCGCTCAGCGTAAGATCGAACTTTTAAAGCTTATAACAAACGTATCGCACAAAGTAAAAACAACGTTATATCGAAAAGTGCTAATCGAACAGCGTAAGACCGGGATATTGCAGTATTCGAATATGAAGATCTAAGTAGTCACACATAATACATTCAGTTTTATCATGAACAATTATTTTGACTGTTTCTTTAGTTTTTTTTTTCTTTCATATTTTGGTTGGTGCCTCTGGTAGCATGGTCACATACACACGTGCTTAACGGATTATCCTGCGCTGATTAAAGCCCATAAGTCCTCCGAAGTAAGAAAAAGTGAGATATTTTAATAACCAGAAAAAAAGGAGAACTCTTTAGATGTTATTGACATTACTGAAACGCCATAATAACGAATACTTGAAATAGCCACATAGAAGAATCAACAGCATAAAAACAATACATACACCGTAATATATGAAATATAGAACACTAGATACCCAAGTTATAAGCCACATGGGATTTGAACAGGGTATTCTATGCACCATAAATACCTCACATTTCTTGTTCGCGGGCTAAAATCAACAACATACTGGCAAGAAAATGAAAGCTACAGGGTACAGACAGAATTCGAGTATAACCATTTCTTCTTTCATACCACTCCTCCCTCCCGTAAGCGTCTTGGGAAGCTAGAAGTTGGCGTTCCGTTCGGCTTGTCTAATGTTGTACCGTCTCCTCCTAAAAGCTTCTGTCACAATCTTTTAAACGTTCATCAGCTGTACTTTCCCGGGACCTAGTATATGTTGCGCGTTACGGTTGTTCGTCTGTATTCCCTCAGACCAGGTGCATTAGCCATTTTATTCATGCTTGGATTAGTTTCCCGACTTCAAGTTTCAGTTGTTACATTTTTGTGTATCCTTTCATGTATTATTTATCATCTTTTTCAACGTTCGAAAATGTTATTGTTATTAGTGTTTGGGTGTCACATTGAACATATAAAAAAAAAAAAAAAAATCGAACCAATGATTGTCGAACAGAAAAGACAAATCTACTTTCGAAGTCAATGAGATATTGAATTTGTCTGCATTTTATTTCCTGGATGACATTTTTTGAAGGGGGAGAATTCCTGTTACAGTTGGGGAGTGTTTGGATCTGGGACGGAGCAGGGGGAGAGAAATGGTGTTAGGTCTATGTCTGCGGTTTCAGAGTTTAGGTTGTAAGTTTAGGGTGATGGGTAATCGGTCGATAAAATAGGTCACTTGTCTCAGTGCGGTGTCATTTCGAAGTCGTGTTTTTTGCACGTAGCAGATATTGTTGTGAGCATAATTTATTATGAAATTAAAAATGAGAGACATTATATATCCTTGCTGTAACCTATCAAAAGTTGAAAGTAATATTTTTCCTTAACCCCCCCCCCCCCCCCCCCCCCCCCCCCCCCCCCCCCCCCCCCCCCCCCCCCCCCCCCCCCCCCCCCCCCCCCCCCCCCCTCCCCCCCCCCCCCCCCCCCCCCCCCCCCACCCCCCCCCCCATCCCCACCCGCCCAAAATAAATCAAGCAAAAAATATATGAATATAGCGGAACCACTTACCGTGGAGAGCACTCCACTGGTTACACCACTGCAGTGTGGATTTATAACAATAAATAAAGGCTCGTTCTTCTAAGAGTATCACCACACAACAATGGCTGACATAAGAAATAAACGCCTTTAACAGGTACTTCCCTTTAATACTTTATACACACAATAAGGCCTCCAACGGCCATCAAACGTATCAGATACAATAATTTGAAAACCAATGTAAACATGCCTTGCAGCGTAAACTATCGCCTTCCTACATGAAGGTACGAATCTTGCCTCTCTGGACTGTGCGGACGTGTTTTTATTTGGCTCTACATTTTGGATATTTTATTGAAGTTGTTCCCATTTAATATGGATGGTTTATACATCCATGTGTTGGCGGTTTTGTTTGACATATAATGAAATAGTTTATTTTGTAATTGTGTTAAATTCACGTATAAATATTGTGTTTTTTCTGTATGGAATGACGGTAAGAGCGTTCATCGTGTCCAGCCACCATTTGTCGATATATGAAACACTACTGTAACACATTCCAACTCTGACGGTGACCTTCTGGCTAGAGAACAATAAACAGCAATAAATCGCAGGGCTTGTCCGCCCTCAAGCAATTAATGTCATGGCGAGCTGGGACGACAGCATCGTCGAATCGGGAATTTTTATATCGGTGTATTCATTTTTGGACTGCAAATGCCTTCTACCATGCTTTTAACAATGACCGCGTGACTCGTCACTGACCGCTGTAAAGAAGAGACGGCGTATACTAGCTCCGCTTAAACAGATAAGGTTTCCAGTGGAGCGATGTATTTCACTGGTAATTAATCCCAGCGGACATGTAAACATGTCACACTTGGAGATCGGTCATGGCTCGCAGGTAACGAAAGCTGATAGGGACTCTAGATTACGCCCGACCAAAATCAAAAATTATTCCTTAGACCAAAACAGAGCTATTCGCGTTAAACTTCAGGGATTTAACAAAGAGTCGGATTTAACCTTTAAAATAGCAAATGACGGTAAATGTGCTACTGTACTCTTCCACAATACATATCATTATGAGGCATTTCGCACAACGTGTACCAAATACTACCAGAATGACCATGTCGAGACGAGAGCAGATAAACAAGGTGCCTTTGTAGAAGATTTCATCACAACACCACTATTATCTCTGCACCTTTATCATACAAAAAACAAGATAATGGCTCAAGCAACTGCCACTGTTATTGAGTCATGGCTGGAAACGGACTTTGTCAGTTTAAATGAGTCTGCACAAAACATAATTTGTACCACAAAATTGGACTCGACAGCATGTTTACCCCAGCTCGCAATAGACGTCACATCATCAGCTGCCAGCGTCTCATCTGCTGACAGCGAAATCATCAGCATTAACTCTAGCATACACTCTCCTACAAATACATCCACTTTGCCTCCCACAACACGGGACTTTCCAACGAGCGACACAGTAGCAAATACTCCATTTTCTCAACCTATGCTGGCCATAGAATATCCAATGGGCCCTAAAGACACTTGCACACAAACAGATGAATCATTATCACATGAAAATCACCCAGAAGTCACTCACATGATAAATGCGCAGTGCTGCCAGGAGCTGATGCTCAAAATGGAGGACACACTTCGAACACTAATTGCCGATCTGACGACTAATGTCTATAAATCGATCAGCGCAGAAAACGAACTACTCAAAAAGGAAATACTGCATCTGAGAGAAGATAATTCCAATATGAAACACGTCGTTGAGCAACTACGAAGCGATTTTTCTATTTATAAAACACAGCACTCGGAACATCCTCTTACAGTACCTGAAGCTTCTGGAGATCCCTCCAAAGAACATATATCAAACGAACGCCGCAAGCAGCACCAATGTAACACCAAAAAAGTTGAGGATACACGTGCACACGAAGCTTACCCTATTAGTGTAAAAGTAAGCAACAGGTTTACCGCCCTTAACCAGCGTTCAGTACAAAATGAACAGGCATTAACGCCGCAACCAGATCAGATACTGACACAACAACCACCCGATGAAAACACCCAGACTATTCAGGACGATTCACACCAGGAAAATCAATGGCAGCAGCAAGAATCAAAACGAAAGCCGAGTCAACAACTATGTAGTAAAGCAACACACGTTATAATTGGCGACTCTCTCCTAAAAGGCATATACAATGACCGGATGTCTACTACTAAAGAGGAAACTGTCTCAGTATTAGCGATACCTGGAGCTGGAACTGAAAGATTAATTGATAGAATTAATAGGTTCGACATACATCATAACATTACAAGAACAACAGTACATGTAGGGATCAACGACATAATGAATGGACACAGCGTTAGCCCTTCGTCGATTTCCAAACTGACTACTACAATAAAACAAAAATTTCCTAACACCTCCATTTTTATGTCATCCATTATTCCACCTTGCTATGGCTTCCAACGTCGCGTAGCCGACACCAACAACAAGACACTCCAGAGCTATTGTGAACACAACAACATTGGCTATATCAACAACACTCCTTTCTTCACAAGCAACTCTGGAGCACCAAAGAAACGCCTTTACATAGATCAAATACATACATCAAAACTAGGTAGCAGCATCCTAGCAAAAAACATCAAGTACCCGCAGCGAACGCAACACGACAACCCACCAGACACAAAGAACACAAACCGATCTACCATGAGATCAGCCCTTCATGAAAATGCACAACACACCTTGCCCGCCCCTCAAAGAAGCGCTTCTGTAACCAACAAATTACCTAACAACAAACAGAACGCCACATACAGCCAGGAAGCCGAACGTTACGATGTTATGTTTCCTCCACTACCTTTAAGACAGCCCCTCACAAACACATTATATGACAGTTCAACAAGCACTGCCACAATGTCCCAGACCCAAAAATCTCCTACAAGTGTTGGAACCACTGCAGATGAAATCTACAGTCGTCATGCTTCCTCCCGTAGCCTTCCTGATCGTGCTCAGTGGAACCCAGAACTTGGATACCTGATGCAATTCAGTCCTGCATCCCTCAGCCAAGCACTAATGATGTCTGTGCAACGGGGGCCCTACTATATACCTGACAGAGACATCCATTATCGATGATGAATCCACTCATTTTTTATTTTTTTGGTTTTTTGTTATTGACTTAATCCCTGCGAGCAAAGCCGTCTCTCCCGTGAACAACTAGTTGATTACTGTGACGCATAAAGTAATAAGTACTTTGTTACTTTCTCAAAACACTCTAATTTCATTGGCTACAGGCCTTCGACAGTTTTTTTCATAATTTGCAAGATTTTATTTTATTTTATTTACTTTTTTAATTCGTATTCTCTCAGTGTTGCTTAATTACTTTGTTAGAATTTTAGTGTTGTGGTGTGAAAACGTGCGTGCCTACTGTTGTGTGACTATTTTAATATACTACTGACAATTTCAGTTAATTGTAATTTTTTTAGCAATACTTGTACCAAGCGTTCGTACGTTAAGTACTAACATTTGTATTTTCACTTACTTGGTGACGTTAATTAGTTTAAATTTTCGTAGGTTTCGTATCTAAAATTGCTTTTGTTATTTTCCTTTTTAAAACACTCGCCAAAATAAAATGCATACCTATCAGACACAATGGCTAATTAAGGATGGTCTACGGCTGGGCCACCTGAACATTTACCATTTATTAGGCAAACTTCCTGAGCTTACACAAATTCTGAATAAAAATTTTCATGTTTTTGGACTTTCCGAAAGTCGTTTAAACGACAAAATATCAGATGATGAAATTGCCCTAAATGGCTTTAAAACAGTTCGGCGAGACTCAAGTAGAAAGCTAGAAACAGGTATAGTAGTATATATTTCCACTTCTATTAGTTATCGCCACAGAAGCGATTTAGAGACAGCAGAGACCGAGTGCATATGGTTAGAAATAAAACTACCGACTCAGGGACAATTTCTAGTCGGGTATCTTTATAGAAATCCCAGTGCAGGAGCCATCTGGTACGAAGATTTCACCACTATGATGGATAAAGTATTTACCACTGCCAAAGAAATTATTCTTCTAGGCGATTTCCACATCGACATGCATAACACAAACCAAACGTGGGAAAACATCATACTATCTTACAACCTAAAACAAATAGTCAACCAGCCTACCAGGGTAACAAATGCATCATCCACAACAATTGACCACATCTACGTCACCTGTGCAGAAAACATTATAGAATGCTCTGTTCCTACTGTCGCGATGAGTGACCACTATCCTATATGTTGCACGTGGTCAAAGAATAAATATAAAGCTCCAAGAAATAAACATATCAGTATTAAATTTAGAAGTTTTAAAAATTTCAACCGTGAACTATTTTTACATGATTTGCGAACTGCACCTCTTGCCAGTGTTTACCAGATTTCTGATCCCGATGACGCCATTGCCCATTGGACACGTATCTTTCTTTATGTGTTTGATAACCACGCACCAACTAAAGAAGTTCGTGTGAAACGACAGGTAAAATCTCCTTGGATCACCCAAGCAGTGCTAGACGCCATGAGGCAGAGAGATCAAGCTCACAAAAACAAGGACTTTAACACATACAGAGCACAGAGGAACAAAGTGCAATATTTAATTCGTAGTGAAAAAAGAAATTACTTTAAAAATTTGGTTCAGAACAAAACAAACAGTAAAGATATATGGAAAGCAATCAACACCTTAGCGAACAAGCGAAATCTGTCAGTCTCGTCAACCCCTAACAGTTCATTTACTTGCACAGACTTCAGCAATTACCTTCATGCAGAAATAAACAGTCTTAAATCTACAATACCAAATTCACCTTGTGACTTAGGCAGGCTGTCAGTATTTTGTGAGAACAAATGTACCAACACAATCCCATCCAACATTCCGTTTATGACAGTTAATGAAGTATATAACTATCTTCTAGGACTTAAAGATAATAACTCATCAGGACTAGACGGAGTCAGTAATCGAATATTGCGTTATGCGGCTCCAGCTATTAGTGATTCGCTTACATACATATACAATCAATGTATCGCACGGAGTTACTTTCCGTGGCACTTTAAAGTCGCTAAGGTATATCCTCTCTTAAAACCTGGCACTTCCGACAATAATAACCTTGGTAACTATAGGCCAATCTCCTTAATATCATCGCTATCCAAACCATTAGAAAAACACATACATAAAATAACACTACAACACTTCGTTAACAACGGCTTGCTAATTGATAGTCAGTCGGGGTTTAGACCTAAACAATCATGTCACACAGCTCTAACTAAGATGATTGACAACTGGCACTTAAATATTAATAACGATAACATATGTGGGGCAGTTTTTGTAGACTTTAAAAAAGCATTTGATATGATAGATCACGCTATTTTAATTAGAAAACTAGAAACATCAAAAGTAAACCTTCAACTAGTGACGATAATTAAATCATTCCTGTCAGACAGAAAACATGTAGTTTCTTACAATAACTCTTGCTCAAACCCAACCGTAATAAATACCGGCGTTCCTCAGGGCTCTATTCTTGGGCCTCTACTTTTTGCCATATATATTAATGACCTCCCACTACACGTCGAGCACGCATCCTGCGACCTATTTGCTGATGACTGTACTGTTTACACGAGTGATACAAGTTGCAACACACTCGAACTATCGTTACAAAAAGATACAGACAATCTGATTAGGTGGAGCATCGGAAATCGCATGCTAATTAATATAATTAAAACAAAGTGCATGTTAATATCAACTAGACAAAAATTACAAAATTCAGAGAAAACAACACTTCAGATCTATATTGGTACCTTACCAATTGAAAACGTTAATGAACATAAAACTCTAGGAATAATCGTTGACCAGCATCTAAATTGGAACTCACATGTTCATGCACTGACCAAGCAAACGGCACAGAAAGTTTACCAGTTAGCTAAAATAAAACATTTCCTAGATGAAGATGCACGTAAATTGTTCTATATATCTCACATACAAACAAACCTGGACTATTGCTCCACAATCTGGGATGGTTGTTCTATGTCCAACACAAAAAGACTCCATTCACTACAAAAGCGTGCAGTGCGTCTAGTTTCTGACAACTGCCAAGCACAGTGTGTAGATCTATATAAAGATCTCAAAATACTGCCTCTAAGAAAGCGCTTTCTGTTCAACAAAGCTAAATTTGTTCACAAAATCCTGTCACAGAATGCTCCAACATATCTGTGGCCAATGTTCAAATACAGTGAAAGACGCAGTCAACGCCTTAACAAAATACAAGTGCCCAAGCCTAGGCTTGACTTATTCAAGAAAAGCTTAGCTTACTCTGCTGCTCATCTCTGGAACTATCTTCCACATTATCTGAAAGATAACAACCTCAGTCCCTATTCATACAATCGTAAACTTTTCGATTACTTTATGAGTTCTGATTATCTGCCCCCCTAATGTGATTATTTTTCCGAACAAATGGTATAATATTGAATGTAGGTTTAATGATGATGATAGTGTTTTTCAACATATTTTGTTTCATGGTGATACTTAGTTTGTATTTTTCAACATACTTTATTTCATGTTTATAATTAGATACTGTGAATGTGAGTATGCTATTATTTTACCTTTATAACGTTGAATTCCTTGAATTGATGGGTAAAATGTATGTGAGAATAAATGAAATCAGTATAAAAGATGAGAGAAAGGAAGGGCAGAATGTCAGACGGGCCTGCGTGCCCAATTCTCAACCCTTTGAAAATAAAGTTCGTTCGTTCGTTCGTTCGTTCGTTCGTTCGTTCGCTCACCTGAGCGGCAAAACTATGAAAAAAAAAACACTCAAGAATCATCGACCTCTTATAAAAAATACGACCTGTGGATAATTCGAACTAGACCCTACACTGTCCTAGAAGTACAACATAATTATCTCCAAGGTCAGAAAATATGGCATGCACTCAGCTTACACTGGATAATATCAACCACACAACACAACACAACACAACACACACACACACACACACACACACAAACACACACACACACGCACGCACGCACGCACACACATATATATATATATATATATATATATATATATATATATATATATATATATATATATATATATATATATATATATATATATATATATATATATATATATATATATATATATATATATATATATATATATATATATATATATATATATATATATATATATATATATATATATATATACTGGCGGACATACCCGGCATAGCCCGGTTCCATGTTGACTTGAGTGCAATTCGGGTTTGGTGCGAATCGTTTTGGGAAGGTTTCACATTTTTTTGGTTTTAATTGTACTATTGCATTGATGTGTGCTTCTAACGCAAACAATTTAAGAAAGGGCTTCTGTGTAGAAGACATTGATATTACATTCACGTGGCGTGTAAATGTTCCGGCGTGCTGACACGGCGAAATATCACGTGCAGTTACCAATGTGAGAGGCACTCATCAACCAAGTCGACGCCGGCCAATCATTGGGATTCATGATATGCAGACTGTCTCCCCGCTGCCACAAAAAACCATTCAGCGTTTTTTTTAGTTTTTTATTCCAAAGATTACATTTGTTTAAATCGTAAAAAGTCAGAGCAATTAAAACCGACATAAAGAAGAGAAAAAGTACATGCACGCTGCATATATATATATATATATATATATATATATATATATATATATATATATATATATATATATATATATATATATATATATAGATACGGGCATATACATACATGTTTGTTAATGCACATACGTATCTCCACATACACACTCTTATGTATTGGAATGTATGGACGTATACTACTAATGTCCTTTGCTCTATAAAATAATGCTGTAAGGAGATGAATTACATATAAAAGTCGACACGTGTAATTTCACTTGCAAACTTAAACATAAAATGGAAGGAGAATAGTACTAAATAAAATAACGTAATTATTTCAATGAAAAAAATATTTTACGTTTCTTTTTTTTTCTTTTTTTGTTTTGTTTACAACGTGTTGAACCCTGAGACACATTCTTCTTCTTCTTCTTCGATCCTTAACCACCGACCGTCAAAGCAGTCAGTGGCCATCACGCCTAATGGCGTCTTGTAGGGCAACAACAAATTGATTCCACTTTGCACGGTCGGTGGCCATCCTTCGTACAGTGCCCCAACTCTGGTTCATTCTTTGTATCTCAGCCTCCACAGTCCTCCGCCAAGTTGTTTTTGGTCGGCCTCTCTTTCGCTTTCCTTCAGGGGTCCAAAGCATAGCTGTTCTTGTGATGGCATCGGGGTCTCTTCTGAGGACATGACCAACCCAGCTCCAGCGTCTGCCAGCTATGATGGTGTGCATGTCCTCTTGCTTGCTACGAGTAAGCAGGTCTTGGTTGGTGATGGTATTCGGCCAAAAGATGCGGTGAATTTTTCTTAGGCATGTTGTGTGAAAAGAGAACAATTTCGACATTTCCTTCTCTGTGACTCTCCAGCATTCCGCACCATAGAGAAGCACAGAAAGCACACAACTCTGGTATAATCTTAATTTCCTGAGACACATGATAATCCATAAAATATATTTGAAGAAATTTTGGATCACATCGTTCTTCGGAAAGTAAGCTACCAAGCAAAGGAAACACCTGCCCTTGAACTTTGAACGTGGCATATAACCTGTTTCAGACACTACCTTGGCTCCAAAAGACGTCATTTTGAACGAATTATTGTTGCTGCGGATGTTTGCTAGAAATTCTGTAGACAGAGGATGTTGGCCAGTCAACAACGACAACAGCGGTTCCGGCTTTGCTTGAAGTTCTTCCTTACCGTGTTGGCAACACATACCTTTTGGCTTGTTGTTCCATTTAAGTGCCGAGCAAATGTTGCACATTTTTTGGAAAGGACCTAGACTTAGAGATTTATCATTGTTGAAATTTATATGAGGGTCATAACGTAGAGCAGAACGTTCTTTGTTTAACTAGACAGTTTGAGCTGGCTGGACAACCTGAACTACATTAGGGTTTGGAGGAAGTACTGTTTCAATCGTCAAGTCTATGTGACGTAACCGATCGCGCTGCAGGCGGGGCGATCTCCTAGGCAAAGACCGATTATCTCTTTGGATAATATGGCGCGTTATATCTTGACATAGATTATCCTCTCTTTCTGCAGGAGTCTCAGACGCCCTGTTTGTAGCACGACGCTGACGATCTCTGAAGAGACGGTCCTCCCTTTCTGTGGTTGTTTTGGCTTGCCTTGTTAGTCTCTTTCGCTTTGCTGCGTTGCTAACTCTCCCAAGTGATGAAGTTCTCTGTAGTAAAATCTGCGAGAATAATCGCTCATTTCAGTAGATTTTGGTCATAAAATGATAATCAATAAACCCACCCGATTGTGTCTGACTGGGATGGTCTCACACCCCAGCATAGCGCTGAATTTTGTGCCATGGAAAGGCCTAGAACCGCTTCCCCCGTTTAAACCTACTCGCTTTCCTTGTGACGTACATTTTAAACATTTTTGCCCGATCTGATAGAGACTGCGGCAAGACTTATAATTAACATGTTTGCGGAAGTGTGCCGCCAAACTACTGTCTGAATTAACGTAATATTTTGATTTTAACACTGGTAATATGTAGTAATCCTTACATTTTTTGGTAGTGTAACACGAGACAATACACATTATTAACGCAAATTCTTAACACGCTACGCAAAACCCCGCTTCGTTTGACACATTCTGCCATGCATATATACACGCTGTGGCAAGGCCAACAGAGGCAAAAACACACAGACAAATTCATTTCCTCCTCGCGGTAGTATTACTGACGTCACTAAGACAAGTAGTTATTTGAAAAATACATGCTAGCGAGAGATAAAAAAAAGGGGGGAAAGATGGCCGTCTTGTGTAAAATTTTTATTTGACGATGACAGTGACAAAATTGAAAAACTAAACCAATATGAAACTGCCCATAAAAATCATATGGTAGTATAGTTTAAAGTCCACTGAGCAAGAATGTGTTTTAAATAATATGGTAGCCCAAGTATTAGTTGAGTTATTGAAAAAATACTAAATGTCTACGGACGCGCGACCAGACACACTGTTGCTCCTGCTTGTATTTTTCATAACGTTGGAGGGGAGCGGTAGGACAATTGTTACCAAAAACGAAACATCTTTTTGTATTGGGCATAACTAAAGCAAGCTGGCCAATCGACTACCAGACGCAGATTTTGTTTGGGATTATTTTTGTTTTTCAAAAACTACATTTGAAATTCTGGTAGTTGCAAGCTTTCGATTGGCCAGTGCTAAATAATATTAGCAAGAGGCTTTCATTATTCATCGCCAGCTGAACAAAACTTTTGGTAATTTCCTATCTTTCGTACCTTTTTGCTCCGCAGTGAATATATGTAGTTAGGTGTTGTTTCGTAGCGCTTAGGGTTAGGATTAGGGTTAGAATTAGGGTTAGTATTATGGTTAACACTAACCCTAACACAAACCCTAATCCTAACCCTAATCCTAACCCTAATCCTACCCCTAATTCTAATCCTAATCCTAACCCTAAGCGCTACGAAACAACACTTGACTATACATATTCACTGCGGAGCAAAAAGGTACGAAAGATAGGAAATTACCAAACTTTTCATGGTAATTTCCTATCTTTTGTACCTTTTTGGTCCGCAGTGAATATATGTAGTTAAGTGTTGTTTCGTAGCAGTTAGGGTTAGGATTAGAGTTAGGATTAAGGTTAGTATTATGGTTACCACTAACCCTAACACAAACCCTAATCCTAACCCTAATCCTAACCCTAATCCTAACCCTAATCCTAACCCTAATCCTAACCCTAAGTGCTACGAAACAACACTTAACTACACATATTCACTACGGAGCAAAAAGGTTCGAAAGATAGGAAATTACCCTTTTCATTCAAATACGCTGAGATCAGCTGTGTTAATTGAAAAATTAAATAAAAGAATTAATTCACAGTCTGGACAGTGCAGAAGAAACTGAGGCCATTTCTTTGCAAGTCAGCGTCATTTGTTTATATTTCTTGAAAATTTGTGGTAAGAATGCTTTATAAATTTAATATGTTTAATCCCACTGCCAAAGTTAGATACTGCTATTGGGGAAAAGTGAAGGACGTGCCGGAAGCAGACATTGTTGAGTCCTCACATTGAAATGTATCTAACTGATGTATGTTGTCATGATTATGTTGTCATATTATTGTATTAGAATATATTAGTAAGCCTCTGTGTTCCATGAACACTGTTTAACATGCCTGAAGCATTTATATTTAAAAAAGAAAAGAAGAGAAAATCAAACCAAAAGAAATGTGGCTACCCCACATTATCTTATTGAGGAAAAATATATAAACGTACAATGGCGTATCTGCCATAGGGACCTGAGGTGTGGTCACAGCAAGGTGGGAGTCATGTAAATTAGGGGCGAGTGCACCTGTAATGCACGCGAGGCTGACCCCATACCTCCGTAGAAAAATAATAAATATAATAAGTGATCAGATATAAAAGGCCAGGGTGTCCTTTTGTTGCAGAGGTTTTATTTCCTGTTCCCAGCTGGTATCAGAAAACCTGCTGAGTCAAAATAACGCCATCAAGTCTCCGACCATTCGTTTATGCTGTCAAAAGATAACGGGAGGAGCTTGGGCAGTTGGAGAGAGCGAGATTTTCTGCAACTTCATACTGTATTATCATTTCACAAGGAACCCCAGGTGATGTGATAAGCATCTGGGTATATCTGACACTTTCGTTTAATAAACACTGGTATTTCAAATCATACTCAGGAAGTTTATGGGGTATGATGACATTACAGCCCCTCATACACAGTGACTCTCCCTCTTAGATGAATAAAGTGTAAGCTGTGAACATTCCAACGGGGAAGATATATATATATATATATATATATATATATATATATATATCTATATATATATATATATATATATATATATATATATATATATATATATATATTCCCTCTATGACTCTGTGTGTTTCAGTTTCCCCATCCTTCCTTATTAAAATGGGTTTCCTGGGTTATGTAAGTCCTTCAAGATTGTTCTACAAAGTCCGGCCTGTTAAATGGAAATTCTGAATTCTAACTTCTGGCAAGTCTGGTTGTGTCTTGGCAAGCGTGAATCTCACAATATCTCAACACTGAAGCGTGTCAGGTTATATTCCTGTCCCACCCCCGCATCTGTTTGTTATGGAGCTACTCAAAAGCTCCAATCATTTTCAAACATGCGTGTGGGACCCAAAGACGCAGCACTAAAGAATGCAGTCAGCGACCCATAGCTTGACTGCTTGCGTCAGGGTCATCGAACCAGAGCTGCCCAAGACCCTACTCCACCTCTACGTGGTGGTCGTGGAAACAGACTACATCACTGCTGTCTGGCTGAGAGAGTAGGGATCGAAGAGGGAAGGAAAACGCGGTCCCAAAAATGTCGTGTTGAAGTCGAATGTGTCGGCCTAGAGGCGCAGATATCACAGCTCCGCTGTAAACAGACACAACGCAGCCAACGTCCTTTTCAGGACGAACGAGGAAGAAGGAAGAAGAAGAAAACATGCGTGTTGGCGGAGGGCGGGGGGAGGGGGGAATTTCAAAATATTCCTGACATTAAACTTATTTGAACGTAAGGTCTCCCACATATGGCATTAAAATATCCTATTCTTATGTACGAACTCACAGATACATCTTTAAACTCTCTCAGCAATCTGTGTAAGAAGTAACAACTTATTACTATCTAAAGTAATCTTATCATAACAAGTCGGACAGGAAGCTATAAGATCATACGTGCTTGTCTAAAACGTGTCACCCAGACAAGTAATCTCTTATCTGTCATGCCCCATGGCAATTATCAGCGATTAGCAAATAAGCTGGCGATTTTGTAGGGCCAATCTGTATTCTGGTGTTAGCTGCACCTGCGAGTTAAATGAATAACAAACAGACATGCCGACTTATCCCAGAGAGCGGTGTAAGAAGGAAAATACCAAATATTAGCTACGCATGGCACGGAAAGAAGGACAGAAGTGCGATAATTGAAAGCACGCAATAAAAATCTTTACAAAAATAACTGATTCTGCCGTAGTGAAACAGAGACCGAGAAGGGTCACCGCATCCTCTCACATACCCCCCTCACCTAAGAGATTTGTAGAATATCTAGCTTTGGGGCGGTCAATTATCAATGCGTTCTACTGTCCACTAGGTCGCTCATTTTTCTGTACTGCGTTATTCGGCCGGCAGTGGATGCAGTTTTGGATGTATTGCCGTATGTCCACTCGTTGCCTTGGCCAAAAGTGATATGCGTTCATAATACGCATCGTTTTGTTCACTGACATGTGTGCTCCTGAAAGGGATACATGTCCAGCCCTCAAAATCTGAGATCTTAAAGGAAGTGGCACGACGAATTGTTTGGTTCCAAGTCTCGATCTTCTAAACAGAACTCCATCCGTGTGGTAAATTTGTTCCATCCAAAGTATGGGCCTGCGTTCTGTGCCGTTGTTCAGAGCTGTACGCTAAAGTTACATCCTCCTTATGCGCTCGTTTCAGCTCTGTTAAGCTCAGAAGAAATTGTGAGTCATAGATCTACAATTTTGGGAGGTATGCGCTCTGCTCCATCACCTTCCTCGCAGATAAATTATGGATTTCACCATTTTGGTTTTCCAGGCTATGGTAGTCCAAGAAATCGTGTACTTATTGACGAATATCCCGTTGCATGTCTGGCCACAAGTATTTCAGGGAAACATGACGTAATAACTTGCGTGTAAACATTTATAACACATAAGGAAGGGAAACCAGAGGCCTGTAAACAGTAAATAAATATTAGACAAACATAAAGGTATGTTTTTAGGCACTCGTAAGAAATAAAGTGGAGGACCCTGTCTGCTGATGCTTCCACCATGGTACCCCTACGACCCATGACGGGTTACGGGTTGAGATGAGAACAAGAAATACAGAAGTAGAACACTAGACAACAGAAAAACAACAGATGTGAGTGGCTTACCCAGGACTCGAACCCAGGACCTTCCGTGCGGCAACCCCGCCTAGATATGCAAGCGAATCACACCATCCTCCCTGCCATCTAGGCATCACCAAAAAATGATGCTTTGATGACGTGTCATTAGTGCGAACCGCAAGACATAACACCGGAAATTTACATGGACAGTCCAACCTATTAATGACGCAATCACTTCTGTTGTTCCCCTGTTATACAGTTTAGGTCAGTCCACGCAAGACAAAGACAAAAGAGAAACTAAAGCCGAGTATTCTAAACCCAAGTAATATAAACACCATATACATCGGCTACCGACAGTAACGAGTTCAATAATAGAGACATGGCTAGGATTCTGTTCACTTGTTGGTAATGTGACGGTGTGGCCAGAAAGGTGTAATTCTAGACTGAGTGATTAGTTGTCGATCTAATCTACGGTGTGAATTTGTGCTCCTGTTGGCATTCTCACCCGGTAATGGGCAATTTAAACGAAACACACTTTTGCCATCCGCGAAGAAGACTGACGTGTGAGACAGCCCTTGGTTGTTAGACATCCTGGCACTGTCTGGCACCAGAAGAAAACACCTTTTTGAGCACGATACCGTAAGAAGTGTGAGTAGGGCAACGGATATCGTGGGATGTAACAGCCCGTTTGTGGGTGGACCTTGAGTTGTGTCGATTAGGAAGATACTCTTGACTAAGATGTGATTTAGTGTCATCCACACTGAGCATAGGACTCCTAATTTGCTCCCTAGAGGGATGGGTGGAGTTCTCCCTGTCATTTTGACGTGGTTATCATTTGGTACAGGGGTGAAGATGAAGATTTAAACTGAAACAGTGAGAGGCTTGGAGCAGAGCTGAGAAATAGCCAGATCGTCTTCATGTGCGGTATGCATCCTCGATACGATACGCCAGATTTGATACGCATATATGTTGCGTCTGTGCTAAGAGAACTAACGACATTGAGAGAGTCCAGCAGTCTGTGCTGGGTTATTATATGGTGTTACGTAGAGAATACCTAAATAGCTTGGTTATGTGGTGTTGCTTAAGAATTGCCTTCAAAATAAACTTGTGGACAACATTGTTTTCTGTATAAATTCATACGCTACCTGAAAGGGTTTCATTAATAAAAGTGGGACCCCTGTCATCAAGAGAGATTTTCTGTGACTGCGGAACGTGTGTGAAAGTAGGCCAGAGAGAGTGACGACAACATTACACATGAATTCTTATTCTTCTTCACACATCGTCTTCGCACTGTCACAAATGGCGTCGTCGACAGGATACTGACAGACAGTGTAGTATAGAGTTATACACGGAATGTTCTATGCTGCAAGAGAGCACTACAACCAGTGAGAACCAAGGGTACCTGAGCTAAACCTTGCAAGAGTATTACAACACCCAGCACAGACGAAGCAGCACATCTGCCCAGTACATCTCCCCAGTGAAGATTCGCACCACCATATGCCCAGCAAAGAATCGCACCACCGCATGAGGATTCGAAACACCATAGGCCCATTGAAGAGTCGAACAAACGCAGGCCCAGAGAAGAATCATACCACCGTACATACATTGAATATCTTATCAAACCAGGGACCAACCGTTTGCAGTTATATCAATTTTCCTGCAGCAGTATCCTCGCTAATGATACTCCATCCCAACAAACAGGGACATTATTGCTACGCCAGTGTTATTATGCCAAACCAGTGGCCGACCTACCACGATTGACATTCAGCCAGAGACTCAATCGTATCACCAGGCAGCACCTGAAACTGCTACAGGCCACAACAGCGAAGAGAAGACAAGAGCAAGCAAAAAAATAAGAGACACTTTCCATTAACTGTTGTAATATTATAATACGTGTTTACTTTCCATCTGTTTTTGCATTGTATTTTGCTAGGTTTGGGCTAGAGCAGTGATGTCAACTCAATGCGCAGACGCAACATGCCAGTCAGAGCCTGGGAGCACCTCGACAACTGGAAGTGGCTCCCATGAAGAAATCCTCACACCAAGAAAGAGCCAGAGCAATGCGCCCGTGAAGGTAGTATACGTGACGGTGCCGGAGGTAAGGCGATTTGGTGGAAAGGTAAGTGTCGTGGATGAATTATCAGATAGGTAATAAATGTTTACAGTCCTGTCTGAGGAGAGGGGATAGTGATGACAATGTGAAAGTAAGGGGTAAGATATAGTTTTTATCAAGAGGGTGATCGTGTAAGAGAAAGGACAGTCTCTGGATAGAATAGTTTATCTAATCCAGCCTATCTGGACGACGATATTTAAATCAGATGCACTTTCTCTCCTTGTACAAAAATACAAGTTACACTGCACTCACATGCACACAATTCTGTGACAAATACGCACGAACGTGAAAACAAACTATGGATAACATATAATGGTTATGGGTTGACCGACACGATAACTAAAGGTTTAATAAATTTATTATCAATAGAAAATCACAACATAAATCATATGTATCAAGAGATCATGGTTTACAGACAAAAATGAAAATTAATCAAATAGGTTCTCCCTTCAGGTAAAGGAAAAGAAAGGACAATCCCAACAGAGGTTAATTAACCCAAAAGATCAAAAGGTAACAATAAGTTATGAAAAAGTCAGTATGGGAAAAGAATAGGTTCCTAATGTAATCTATCCCGTGACTAATCAGATTACTGAGATTAAAAAAAGAAAAGAAGAAACCATATAAGTATATGATGTTAACAAAGACATAAGTTTCTTTCTCTGTTCATTCAATTCACATACTCGCAGTGGCCACTTCAGACTCACTTATCCCAGTAGTTGTCGCAGGCATTCCAAGGAAATACACTAATAAGTAATAACATTATTTAGTGTCAAATTTAAGTGTGCCAAATCCAGCCCCAGACTCTCCGTAGTTGCTGACTGCAAATTTCACAGGAGTCGCTAGAGTCGGTGTTTTAATTTGTCCTGGATACAATAAGTTATCTATGCCTTCAGTTGGTTGGAGTAGGGTTCATGCGTGTTGATCGTCGATGTAGGATAAATAGAACATATACAATTCCTAGGTTGTTTAGCATCAGGTGACTGAGACGCTAGGTTAAGTTACACAAATGTTGCTGACAACATATTTTGCCACAGCTGGCTGATGAGATTGATATAAGAAAATCTGGTAATAGTTCTGGTCCAGTTAATATTATAATTTAATGTTTCTATTCTGATTTCTCTCATGAAAATGTGGAAAAATGGACCGCACAGGTCACAGCAAGAAGCTCATTAATATTAAATATTCTTGGATTCTTAAAATATTATACGTTCGTATGATCATAAGTTCATATGGCCATAAAAAATCGCTAGTACTCAGGTTTGGTCAGCCTATATTCTGGAAAAGAACATATAAACATTTAACCAAATTATCAATATCATATCTAACGCGTGATAAAATACCTCTACACCACTGTTATAAATAAGATTTAAAACACACGTGTCTAGCTTATCCTATCGTTCTTTTAACGCGTGATATGAACACTAGTCATTTAAACACATTATATAAAATGGATAGAAGTAAATAATATATACCGTCAGTAGACAGTTATTTAATGTATGCACTAGTCAATTTAAAACATCTCTTGACTGGGAAATAGCGAGTAATGAAATTTACTTTACGGCTGGAAAATTTAGCTATAAGTTATTTAATTAGCACAGAAAATCTCAGTGAAATATAATGAACTTTAAGCACACTAAATCACTTAAAAGCTAGTATATAAATTACCGCAATCAGAAAAATGTAACACTCCACGAATATCTAATAATTTTCACTCTGTACGAGAAATCTTAAGATAACGAGCTAGTGAATTCAGATAGATTTCTGGGCAACTGATCATAGCTATCGGAGAGACATGGTATATATTGATAAATTCTGTTCTATCGTTCTCTAATGCGAAAGTCACACCTCTGCCGCCGACAACCTCTCTGGCTTGACTTTCATCATCTCTGCCTTGCCGAATATCAGCAACGCAATTAATTCCTCTGAAAGTTTTACAATCCAAGGTCCGTCTCAGACTTAACATCGTGTGTTCCCCAGATCAAAGAATCTATTACGCCATGCTCCGCGCTTCGCTCTCTGTTTCACATAGGGCTTAATTGCCAGATGGCTCACGTGTTAATTGCACTGGTGAATCCTTCGTTCATGTAGCAAAAAAATATAAACTAGATGGGGAGGGGCAAAAGTGGATGATTACTGCTGCACTATTTCCATCTGTCACATTTCGTCCGGGCTTGAAGACGTGATACCCTTTATGTCTCCTCTATGAAAATAGTGCTGCTGTTATCGGTATCTTGCGAGTGATTGCTATCTTCACTTTGCCTTTCTTCCTCAATGCTCCAATTTCTACTCATAAAATCTGCTCCCGCGTTTTGTTTTCCTGGTATGTATTCTACTTTGAAAGCATATACACTTAGGAGCAACGCCCACCGCATAATCCTCCCGTTGAATTCCTTATTCGCTCCAAGAAAAGCCAGTGGGGCATGGTCCGTCTGCACTGTAAATGAAACGCCGTAAAGGTATTTGTGATGTTTCCTGATACCACTCACGAGTGCTAGACATTCTCTCTCCACTGTGGAATAGTTCTGTTCTGCTGTGTTCAATTTTCGACTGCCATAAGCGATTGGGAATAACAGGTTCGGATCCGTGTCGTCTGCTTGTAGCAGGGTTGACCCGATACCTTGACCCGATGCGTCGACCCGCAATATAAAAGGTATCTTAAGGTCAGGTAGCCGCAAAATTGGATATTCGGACAGCTGTCATTTGAGAGTGCTGTAAGCGTGTTCGAACTTAGCATCCAAAATAACTGTTTCCGGTCGCCCCATGTTGGTAAGGTCAGTAAGGGGTGCCGTTAGCTCGTTGAAATTGTTAATAAATTTCTGATAGTATGCCCACAGTGTGTCGTGATGTAGTCTGTATCACAACACGGCCTTCTGTATAATTCTGGGTAACTCTGACCATACCGCACGACATACTTTGTGAGAACTACCTGATACACTGGCCAACGAAAAAGCTTCCTTCTTGGTGTGTGTATTGGAACGTACTATGCTTAACATGGAGGCCCATTTTGTGTAACTGATAGTAGGATGCCATTTAATTTCATAAGAAATAAAGAAGTCTTAACGGATAGGAGTATATAATTCAACAACCGGAATGTTACTTTAGTGGTAGGTGCAAAGACATCCTCGAATAGTAGTTCATTAAGAGAGAAAGATCGCGTGAAATGACATCGATACATCAGGTTAGTCCCAAATTTAGCTAGTTAAAGTATGCATAGATTTAAATGCATTTTGCTACCTAAACAATTATTAAATAGATCGGTAGAGATTAATTCACAGAATAATTCAAGCTTTAGATGACCAAAATCGGCACAGAAATAAGAAAGATAATTGAAATTATATTTTTTGCTAATTTAACAGAGAGCAAAAATATGCCTCATTGTGAGATTTTTAACACCCTTTTTGCCCCATGCACTCCGATACGCGGGATGCGGTAGTATATAAGACCTTGCCCTTGGCTAAATTGAGGCCACAAAATTTGAAAAACACAGCTGAGCAGAAGAAGCGGTAAAAGTGTAAACGTCGGGTCACTTTGCCACCACATCTGTAGAGCAGACTTTAGATGCCCATTAACAGCTTGTGTGTTTTGCCTGAGGGTAAGAATGAATCTATATATACAGGGTGTCCATAAAGTCTCTTTACAGTTTAACAAATTTATAACAAAGGCAAATAAAAAGACAAATATGTGGAAATTATTACAAAATGAGAAGTAGATATTGAAGTTTTTTTTTTGGCCTCATTTAATACACCTCTATACGGGCACCATTAGTTGCACGAAGCACATCAAGACAGTACTCGATTTCTTGCCATGCAGTAACACTGTTGGAGAAATTTTCTTGCGTCATGCACGAATTGACGGACGTGACGATGGATCTCTTTCCATACTTAGTTCTGTAGTTTCGCTGAGTCTGCCTATTCCGATTTTGTTTCAATAAACCATGATACACATTGGGCCTTCTCTTGAGGAGTAGCCATTTTTTTAGGGGTTCATTTAACAGTACCCTCTTTCATCAAATATGATAAAGGTATGTGATTAAAAACTTTGATAACCACTGAGTACATAGAACAAATCTGATTAAGCTATCTCATCAATTGCCTTTGTAATAAATTTGTTAAATTGTAAAGAGACTTTATGGACACCCTGTATATTTACTCCTTTTTCCATGTATATTTGAAACACAGGCAAAGTTGAGGTATGACCCAGTAGAACTTGACCAGAGGAGATGTGCCGCATGGCCAGCGAGCAGCCCAGGTTTGTACCCTGTTTTGTACAGCGAAAAGATTTTCTCTTGTAGCTCACTGCTGCATGTGAGTGTTATAACTCTCAACTACAACTGTCTGTCTTCGGTCCTTCAAGTGCAACATTGTTCTCCTTCATGCCTTTTCTACCTTGTTTAATTATTAATTTCTTTGTCTTCCCCCCTTTTTTAACCTGTTTAACTATTCATTCCCCTGTCTCCCCCCCTTTTTTTAACTTGTTTAATTATTAATTCCTTTGTCTCCTCCCCCACATTTAATTATTAATTCCTTTGTCTTTTCCCCCTTTTTTTCTCTACTTGTCTGTATATGTATATTTTGTTGCATTTTTTTTTTTTTTTTTAACCCTTGAAATCTTATCGGAAATAAGATTCAGTGTTTGTACTTCCACAAAATTTTAAATTACTAAATTTCAATTCCTCTCCAGCACTAATTCATTTCTTCATTTCTGTTTATAAAAAATAACGTCCAATAAATCTTTGTATTTTTCTACAGTATTTATTAATTTCTATTCTTATTTGCGGTGAATGTAGTACTCACTTAATTTTTTTTTCTATTCCGTCACTGAAAATAATTCAGGACAAATTGTCTGTGCCACCATTCTTCATCATCATCATCATCATCATTCATCTCCTTTTTCCGCTCGTTACAGAGTTGTCACAGCAGTTGGCCTCTTTGCAGGAAGTCTGCATTAGTCTCAGAGCACATACTCTGCAGTGGTAGCTACTACAGCACGTTGTTTTATTATGATGGGTTTGCCAGCCCCACGCACAAAACTCAATTTGATTGCTCTTTTCATCATGCCTGATGAAGCAGTACTTCTTTTCTTTCTTGGCCTTTTAAAAACCCCCCAGAAACTGCACAGGGCCCGTGTCACCATATCCTTTGTTAATATGTGTTTTTTGTCTTTTATGAGAAAATTAGGGAGTCGCGCTAGTGTAGTGGTTACCACACTGCCCTGGCGACCGGGTGA
>JAMPIV010016702.1:0-60000 GCA_024509875.1 Oreohelix idahoensis
AAAACCCAACCCCTCCAAAATAACACACACCCCCCACCCACCCACCCCCGCCAACACCACACTCCCCCACACCACCACAAACCCCACAACAAAACAAACAACACCCACCCACTCACACCACAACCACCACAAATAAAAATATAAACCCAACTTCAACAAACTCACCCACCCCCCAACCACCCCACACCCATACCAACAACACCCACTGCAACCCGCAAAAACCACCCAACCACCTATAAACCCCCTCCCACTCTAAAAATACTACACACCCCACCCCGAAAAACCATTCACACCTACCTCTACATCGCCTCACCCAACCAAACACCACAAACAAACTAGAGATGGGGTTGTGAGTCGAACACCAACATTTACCCCACACATAACCCCACCCACCAGTACAACCAACCACCCAAACAAAACACCACACCTACCAAACCCCATTTTTTTTTCGGGGTGGGTCACCCCACAATAATAGTTTTCTTGGGGGGCACAACACCACCACAAACCTCACCCCCCCCCATAACCACAACCTCAGCAAACAACAAAACCCCACAACACAACCCCCAACCCACAAAACCCAAAAAACATCACCAAAAAAAAAAAAATCCCCCCCACCACAAACCAAACACCAACCACCCCCCCAAAAACCCCACCACAAACACCCCCAAACAAAACAACAAACCCCAAAACACCACTAAAACCAACACAACCCCAAAACACACAAACCCACCCACCCCCCCCCCCCAAACCAAAACCCACCACCCTCAACCCACACCACCCACCAAAAACCCCAAGCCCCCCAACCACCACCCCCCCAACCACCACTAAACACCCACCCCCCCACACAACCAAAAAAACCACCACAAACCCCAAACACACCCCACCCCACAACCCCACCACCCCCACCCCCACCCCACCCCCCCCCCCCACAACCCCACACAACCCAAAACCCCCCCACCCCACCCCTACCCAATCAACCACCCACACCCACCAACAAACCCACCCCCAATCAAACACCACCCCACCCCCCCACCCCAAAAAATAACAACAACCCACACCCCCCCCACCCACCAACACACCCACACAAACCACCACCCCCCCCCCCACACACAAAAACAAACCCCCACACCAAAAACAACCCCTGTATGTCACCCCCCACCCCAGTTCCCCCCCACCCCCAACCCCCACCCCACACAAAAAACACCACAACACCCCCACATACACCCAACACCCCCACCCAACCACCAAACCCACCACCCCCACCCCCCCAACCCCCCCCCCAAACCACCCACACCCCCAACCCCCCCACCAACAACCCCCAAAACAACCACCCCCCCCACCCCCACAAACCTTTCCAAAACCCCCAACACACCCAACAAAACCCCCCCCCCAACCACACACCCCCAATCACCCACCCAACAAAAACCCCACCAACCCACACCAACACCCAACCCCCCCCAAAAACCCCCAACAACCCCCACACCCCCAACCACACCAAAACCCACCCCCAATCCCCACACCACAAAACCCACCAAACAACACAACCAACATCCACCCCCCCCCCAACAACCCCCCACACACCCCACCCCCCCCACCCCCCCCCACCCACCCCCCCCCCCAACCCCCCCCCCCCCCCCACCACCCACCCCCCCCCCCCCCCCCCCCCCCCCCCCCCCCCCCCCCCCCCCCCCCCCCCACCCACCCCCCCCCCACACCCCCCACCCACCCCCAACACCACCCCCCCCCCCCCCGCCCCCACCCCCCCCCCCCCAACGGCACACGCACCCCCCCCCCCCCCCCCCCCCGCCCCCCACCCACCCCCCCCCCACCCCCCCCACCCACCCCCCCCCCCCCCCCCCCCACCCCCCCCCCCCCCCCCCACCCCCCCCCCCCCCCCCCCCCCCCCCCCCCCCCCCCCCCCCCCCCCCCCCCCCCCCCCCCCCCCCCCCCCCCCCCCCCCCCCCCCCCCCCCCCCCCCCCCCCCCCCCCCCCCCCCCCCCCCCCCCCCCCCCCCCCCCCCCCCCCCCCCCCCCCCCCCCCCCCCCCCCCCCCCCCCCCCCCCCCCCCCCCCCCCCCCCCCCCCCCCCCCCCCCCCCCCCCCCCCCCCCCCCCCCCCCCCCCCCCCCCCCCCCCCCCCCCCCCAAACCCCCCCCCCCCCCCCCCCCCCCCCCCCCCCCCCACCCCCCCCCCCCCCCCCCCCCCCCCCCCCCCCCCCCCCCCCCCCCCCCCCCCCCCCCCCCCCCCCCCCCCCCCCCCCCCCCCCCCCCCCCCCCCCCCCCCCCCCCCCCCCCCCCCCCCCCCCCCCCCCCCCCGCCCCCCCCCCCCCCCCCCCCCCCCCCCCCCCCCCCCCCCCCCCCCCCCCCCCCCCCCCCCCCGCCCCCCCCCACCCCCCCCCCCCCCCCCCCCCCCCCCCCCGCCCCCACCACCCCCCCCCCCCCCCCCACCACCCATCCCCCCCCCCCCAACCCCCCCCCCCCCCCCCAACCACCCCCCACCCACCACCCCCCCCCCCCCCCACCACCAAACCCCCCCCACCCCCCCCCCCCCCATCCCCCCCCCCCCCACACACCCCCCCCACCCCCCCCCCCCCCCCCCCCACCGCCCCCCCACCCACCCCCCCACCCCCGCCCCCCCCCCCCCCCCCCCCCACCCACCCCCCCCCCCCACCACACCCCCCCCCCCCCCCCCCCCCCCCCCACCCCCCCCCCCACCCCCCCCCCCCCCCCCCCCCCCCTCTCCCTCCCCCCCAACCCCCCCCCCGCCCCCCCCCCCCCCCCCCCCCCCCTCCCCCGCCACCCCCACCCACCCCCCCCACACCCCCCCCCCCCCCCCCCCCCCCCCCCCCACCCCCCCCCCCCCCCCGCCCCCCCCACCCACCCCCCGCCCCCCCCCCCCCCCCCCCCCCCACCCACCCCAAGTCAGTTTAGCCTAAACAACATCTGGAATTCCTCCCAATACACCACAAGCACAAAATTAAGATTATATCAGAGCTGTGTGCTTTCTGTGCTTCTCTATGGTGCGGAATGCTGGAGAGTTACAGAGAAGGAAATGTCGAAATTGTCCTCTTTTCACACAACATGCCTAAGAAAAATTCACCGAACCTTTTGGCCGAATACCATCACTAACCAAGATCTGCTTACTCGTAGCAAGCAAGAGGACATGCACACCATCATAGCTGGCAGACGCTGGAGCTGGGTTGGCCATGTCCTCAGAAGAGACCGCGATGCCATCACAAGAACAGTTATGCTTTGGACCCCTGAAGGAAAACGAAAGAGAGGCCGACCAAAAACAACCTGGCGGAGGACTGTGGAGGCTGAGATGCAAAGAATGAACCAGAGTTGGGGCACTGTACGAAGGATGGCCACCGACCGAGCAAAGTGGAATCAATTTGTTGTTGCCCTACAAGACGCCACTAGGCGTGATGGCCACTGACTGCTTTGACGGTCGGCGGCTAAGGATCGAAGAAGAAGAAGTGCAAATCAGGAAAACTATGATTTTATTTATCTACTTTATTCCTGGAGCTATTTTCTTCATCTAAAGCTTTAAATACTCTCTGTATTATTCTACACCTTCATAGCTACTAATCTGTTACTTTCCTAAATGCATTTATTTCTATGCGTACTTTAAACAGCCAAATTATGGACTAGCCTGAGGCCTCGATGCATTCAACCAAAGATTTCTCCCGTCCTGATCGCGAAAGTCTCTGCACAGACGTGCAGAGCAACATTCCCGTTGTAGAATTAGAGACCTCTTCCAGGTGGCACTTCTTTCCTATTTATGTAATTAAATGGCATCCTTCACTCGGTTGCACGGATTAGTTCTAGCCATTTCTGTTCAATGCTTTAGTAAACACGGCAGAACGGTACCTTCCGATTGGTCAGTGTATCAAGCAGTTATCATAAAGTATGGCGCGCGGTTTCGTCAGAGTATACAGAAGGACGTATTGTGACAACAGACCAACTCACGACAGAAATAAAAAGATAGACGGTATTAACCAAATGCTAAGAAAGCCACAAAATCAAACCATGCAAACCGAAAACTGTTTCCCCCCATGATGCCACTCGGCAGAAGTGGAACGAAAAACAAATTGAATAGCAATTGTAAAAACTGGTGCCTGGTTAATGCCATGCAAAAGTGAAGGTTTGCCAATCGTTTCCTTACTATTACTACTACTACTACTACTACTACTACTACTACTACTACTACTACTACTACTACTACTACTACTACTACTACTACTACTACTACTACTACTACTACTACTACTACTACTACTAACCCGTTTCTAACATTTGTGTCGTTGTTGTTGCTGCTGTTCTCACCGAATTAGACCAACGTTTTCAGATGTCCAGCATTGCCAACACACGAGTCTATTGTACCTAATCTATGACAGTGAACCGAGTAGCTGAGCGAGGTCTAGAATGAAGCCAAGCGTCAGAAAATTGTCAGACTGTTTAAAAATTGTTCAGCAGTGCAAAGAATGTTTGTGACCTGTTCGATATTGAACTTACGTGAGTGTTTACCGAATATCGATATGAAACACCACCGCCATCCGCAATTTCTGCCTCTCTGTCTGTAAAGAGGCCTATGTTGTGAATATTACACGTGTGAAAAATCGGTAATTCGATTCCGTGATGTGTATTTTATTTACTTTATCACCGCATTCAGTATATCCTTTAGATTTATAGTATAGGACAAAATGTAATGTAATCAATTTTTTTATTTTACGTAAAGTGGCAGATTGGTTAGTGTTCTTGCTTCTCGAGACAAAGCTGCCGTGTACGAATTCAGGTATCGTCTACCCAGCAGTAAATAGGCACCTAACTTTGCTCCTGAGTTAGGCAAGGCAAAGGCAGAGAGGAAGGGAACTAATCGTCTCATCTTATAAAGCTGAGACCTAGTTCACCGAAGTCTGTATCACTTCATTCCCGTACGGCAGTAACTGCTTGATCAACTTTTATTTCT
Source organism: Oreohelix idahoensis (assembly GCA_024509875.1). NCBI lineage: Eukaryota > Metazoa > Mollusca > Gastropoda > Stylommatophora > Oreohelicidae > Oreohelix > Oreohelix idahoensis. The sequence goes on from JAMPIV010016702.1 coordinate 4,966, forward strand.
ACCTTTAAAGGCAGAAAATGCGACAGACTTTTCAATGCAAGCCTTCCTCAGCACACAAGCAGAAAACAGCAACGACAACTGGACTGAATTCGACGCACGCACACGCAAAAGAAACAGCAAGGCAGTTGTGGAAATAAATAAAAGTAATTACTTGTTAGGAATCCAAACTTTCCAAGTATTAAAATAAAAATATTCGACCAATATAAGAGTTTATAAATTATTCTCACTGATTATAAATAGTTTTTCTTCTCTTCCATGTCTATGCTTCAAAGCTGTCCTTCTTTGATATGTTGTTTTCCTGAGGAAAGTTTTTACCTAAACTTTCAGCATAGTCTGTTTCGTGCACCCTTAAAACGTACATTATAACCGATACATTTTCCGCCTAGTATTAATCTGACCGCAGTCTGGAAAAGCTGATGATCTAGCTTACACACAGACTTTACCACACCAGCCAAACAACTCAAAGTATTTTGTTGCTGAAAAGCAGATAGCAGATTGTCTGCCTTTCAGAACTGGCTGTCACAGACCACCCCTTCAGCTGAGTGTTTCAGAAGTGAAGAAACGTTTGTACAAGGTAACTAGACGCCGTTGCTCAGTTTCTGGTCCGAGTTTACTCGCAGTTCTCAGTCAGAAGGCCTGGCCAGGGGGCGTGAGTGTTGTTCCTCGGAAATCCTGCAGTGTTTGTCTGAGGTATGCGTCAAATGCTCACATGTTGGTCTTCTCTTCATAGATGGAGAACTTCAATATCGTCGTGCTGATTGTAATAACTTAAAACGAGATTAAATACGAGGTAGGGTTAACTATGACCAGGACATCATACGACAACTCAAATATTATGGTCATAGACCGCGCAAATCATCAGTCAATAACCTTAACAAAATTCACTAAAATATGTGTGAGATCTCCTAAAATTGCCATTTTATTTTGGTAATCTGTTTAAATGATTTATCGGTTTAAACAAACAAACAAAAACATATCTTAGCAAGCACTAAAACGTATGCAGACATAGCAATATTACCACTATTATTATTTAAGATATTGTAATTACAACTTGCGATTGACAGAGTGGTTAGGGCGCTGATCTCTCACGGCAAAGATGCCGAGTTCGATTCACAGTATCGACACGATCCAGTCTACCCAGCTGTAAGTAAATGGGTACCTGACTTTTTTCTTTTCTTATGGAAGGAAAAGGCAGAGAGGAGGGGAACTGGTTACCACACGTCTCAATAGCTGGACCCAGTATAGTGTAGTCTCTAACACTTCATTCCTCTACAGCAATATCTGCTTTGGGGCCACCTTGACCTTTTTTAATTACAGTTTGATTCGCGGACAATGACCCTTTGAGATTTTTTGTGTACAGTTCATATTAAGATATGTGAACAGCGTGATATTACGGCTAGGTTAATTTACAGATTTTTCTATGTTATTTTCGTGATTAATTGAATTCTATTATTTTTATGTATTGTCAATTTTCTCAAAGAAAAGGGCTTCCACAGAATGTACTATCAAAGTAAATTGAACAGTTTTAAAACAGGTCAATAATTTCAAATGCCTGGGCACATTAATAACAAAGGATGGAACATGCATCTGACAAGTGAAGAGCAGAATAGCTCAGGCAAAATCAGCATTCTATAAAATGAAGAGTATTTTATGCAACAATTCTTTGTCATTGGAAGTAAGAAAGAGAGTTCTTCAGTGTTATATAGAACCAATACTGACTGATGGGGAATGAGTCATGGACAATCTGTAAACAAGTAGGGAAAGCCCTAGAGGCCACAGAGATGTGGTTTTACAGAAGAATGTTAAAATTACCATGGACAGCCAAAAAGAGTAATGAGGATGTCCTAAACGAGGCCAGTGCGCAAAGGAAACTTATTTCACAAGTTAGGAAGAAGCAATCCATTTTTTTTGGGGTTCGGGGGGGGGGGGGGGGGGGCCGGGCATGTTATGAGAAGAGGAAAAGCTGGAATATATCGGTAACAACAGGTAAGCTAAGTATATTATTCGTAAACAACCAGGTAAAGCTGGAATATATCGTAACAACAGGTAAAGCTGGGAATATATCGTAAACAACAGGTAAGCTGGGAATGATAATCGTAACAAAGAGTAAGATTGAAGGAAAAAAGATAGGGGAAGACGAGGAGAGCAAATATTGGACAGTTTGAGATCGTGGCATGGAAAGAAGTCAACAACTAGAAATAGGAAGTTGTGGAGAGACATGATCTCCTACGACACCAGGCATGGTACTTGAAGAAGAAGAAGAAGAAGAAGATTGTCAATTTATGCTCTTTCTTTCATCATCATCGTTTACCTTATCGCTCATTATGGAACCATCACAACATCTGGCCCCCCTATAAGAAGCCTGCACAAAAGCTTTCGCATGCTTGTACAGCACTGGTTTATGTAGCAGTTTGTTTAACATGATGAGGTTGCCAGCCCCATGAAAAAAACCTTATTTTAGTCACCTCTTACGACATGACTGGAGGAACAGTAAACCTGTTATTACTTTATCTCTACAGATATTACCTGGCAACTACCCAGCTTATTTAGGTTCTGGAATATTGTCGTAATTTTCATGCCATATTGTCGTAATTTTCATGCCATATTGTCGTAATTTTCATGCCATATTGTCGTAATTTTCATGCCATATTGTCTGTTGTATACTATACACTGGCGACTTCACAACAAACTAATTAATTATTCAATTAATTCTTTCATTATTTTTCAAGTCCTCTTGGAGCACAGGACTTTAACAAAAACATGTCAAGTCTTCCTAATCTCTGCTTTCGGTCTTGTAAGGTATTTCCGTGTTTTATTTATCCCCTCATGTCTATGTCCAATTCCCGTCTACAATTGTTTCTGTCTCCTTCTGTTCCTTTTACCCTGGAGATTCCAGAACAAGACCTTCCGTGTAAGGCTATTAGCTGGGAACAAAACCTTCCGTGTAAGGCTATTAGCTGGGAACAAAACCTTCAGTGTAAAGCTATTAGCTGGGAACAAGACCTTCCATGTAAGGCTATTAGCTGGTTTTCTCAGCGTCTGTAACAAAAAATCAAATAGTTCAACTTTTATTTTTTTAAATACTTATTAAGTAAAACAGAAACAAGAAAATAATAAGATTCGAAAATGCGGTATTGTAAACGTCAAAAACTGCCGTGGAAACCGGATATCTTGTCCTAGAAATCTGTGCTAAATTTTTCACAGACATTTTTTTTAAAGAAAACACAAACATCGCTATAAACCTCTGAAGGGTTATATTTAGGATATATAGTGTAGCTAATTAAATATAATATATTTGATTACTGATATCTAAATATGGCATTATTTCACTCTTCCACTCAGTCCAAATAGAGTAAATCAAAAGGGTAATATTGTGTGTGTGTGTGTGTGCGTGTGTGTGTGTGTGTGTATGTGTGTGTGTGTGTGTGTGTGTGTGTGTGTGTGTGTGTGTGTGTGTGTGTGTGCCCTACCCTGTTCCAAAAAGCAGTCTCTCACATTGCCATGATGTTAAACAGGGGAGAGGGAGTAGGGTGGGACTGCCCGGGGGTGTCTGAGATAACACCCAATTCATTGATCATTTATCATCATCAATATGCATTACGGTAACCTCACGAGATCCTCACTTTCCTGTCACACCATCACTATTCCTTATATATCAATTTTTATCAGACATCTTGTTTGTATTAGACGCTCTTTAACTCCTTTCTAATTGTTTTCCTGTTTTCAAAACTCTTTTTTTCTGTGAGAATTTAGCGCTGACCATGATTTGTTTTCATCCAATAAACTTCTGCACTTTCTCTTTGCCAACCGCACTTATTTTTTTTTTAAATCTCACTGTGGCTGCTATAGCCGGACCACAAGGCTATTTATATTTGGACATGCACCTTAATATAACTGATGCACCCTGTATCTAGGTTCGGGACCTAAGACGCGTCAACAGTGGGGAATGCAGTTAGCGACCCATAGCTAGACTGCTTGCGTCAGGGTCAGCGAACCAGAGCTGACCAAGACCCTACTCCACCTCCAAGTGGTGGTCCTGGAAACAGGCTGCATCACTACAGTCTGGCTGAGTGAGTAGGGATCGAAGAGGGAAGGCTAACCCGGTCCCAATAATGCCGTGCTGAAGTGGGATGTGTCGACCGAAAGGCGCAAATATCGCAGCTCCGCTGTAAAAGGACACAACGCAACCGACGTCCTTTTCACGACGAACGAAGAAGAAGAACGAACGAACGAAATCTTTATTTTATCAGGGTAAAGAAATAGGCATAATTGCCTTTTTACATTTCTGCCCTGCAATACAATTTTCAGCGTTTTACAAATTAAAATTAAAATATTAACAACTTCAGACAGGATTAATTAAAATTATCATCACAATCAGAAATTGAGTATACACAAGTACATTTACTTATAGTCATTCACGCACATAGAGAGGGGGAGAGAGAGAATGAGAGAGAGAGAGAGAGAGAGAGAGAGAGAGAGAGAGAGAGAGAGAGAGAGAGGTCAAGCAATAAAGCTACACTTAATATAAAAAAAATGCAATTTAAAATGAAAATATTACAATGACAGTTAAATGCTCTCAGAAACGTTGAAATAACTGAAACAGAATTGTCGTTAAATGTGTGTACAAGATTTCATGACATGTGAATGCATGAAGAAGTATCTAGGTTCAACGGATCGCGCCTAGTCAAAATGAGGTAACAATTTTATTTTGTTCTGTTTCCTGAGGGCATGACCTACTGGCACTTTCTGCCTTTAATGCTTACAAACTCATGTTTCTTTGTGCTCCTGCTGCAAACAATGGAACAGTGTTGGAGCCGTCTTCGGGCAGTTTTTCATTTGTTTCTCAGTGTATTTGACTAATTTTTATTTTTTTAATCGTAGACGTTTCCGTTCTTGTAGCAACGTACTAGAAAACTCAAGAATGAACAGAAAATAAATCAAGGAGATCAAAATTAGACAACTAAAATATGTTGGCCATGAAAAAAGACACAACACCTTACTAAACATCTTAATAGGAGGAAGAGCTGAAGGAAGACAGCGCTAAAAGTGGGAAGATAACATCAAGACATGGACAGGAAAGAGTCTTTCAGAGTGTACCATCAAGACAAGAGACAGAAGCCGTTGGAGATCCATTGCAGATGACCTTCAATGTGGAGACGGGGAACTGATGAATTATGAGAAAGGATGCTCTTTCAGCCATATATATCAGTCCTTCGTTTATATAACAGCGCATATAGGCCTGTTTCGGAAAAACAGGTTGTATATATCTTGACTTCACGTAGTGTGCATTAGTACCCAATCCCTGAAAAGAACGATAGTGTTACCCCAGCTACCCCGATAGAAAAAGCATGAAAGGGGCAGTTAATGCGAAGACGACTAGTGTTAACCAGCTAACATGATGAAAGCATGAAAGGGGCCAGTACTGAAAAGGGCTACTAGTATCTAACAGATAGCTGGATGAAGCCCTGACACGGGTTAGCACTCACAAAAAAGTAATACTGCTGTCAACTTGAAACCTCCCCCAGTTATTGATGTTTGATTTGGAACTGTTGTTTTGAGAGAAAAATACGTTGTTCTAGCTGACAGCTGGGCCGCGATATCTGCGCCATTCGGCACGGCACATCCGGATTCAGCAAGCAGTTCTATTCGGGTTTGCTTTCTTTAGCTTTTCGCTGTCCCCAACTTACCTGCAAGGCAAAAAGATGGTTTCAAATCAGAGTTTTCCTTCTCCTAGCTAGATGATTTGCCATCCACGGCTTACGGGCATAAACTGGTTTTAAGGCGCCAGAGACTCGTCCCTTACCCTGTTAGTAAAAACATGTCCTGCCACGAGAAGGCCAGGAGTGGGCTTTTGCTGTCAAAGGCTATGTATAAGGAACATTCAGAGTCAGATAACGCAGAACCATATCACACATTACTAAGAAGATATCAAGTAATAATTCTCAGACCGGTAGATACCTTCTGTTCAACAAACAGAAAATCGGACAAACAGACATGTACCTGTCGTGGAATATTCTAATCCACATATATAAATTATCAAGTAAATATAAAGCCTAATAAATACATATAATAAATAAAGGAAGAAGAATGGTAAAGAACAGTGCTGTCACAATGACAGTACTCGAAATCCCCCTTCTTTTCTGCTTCGTCGGCAAATTGTAACGCTTTCACGTTGATATTAAAGGCCTTCTGCAACATACACGCGTTTCCCAAACACACAATAAAATGTGCTGCCTTTCTAAGAAAAACCTTGAAATATGCAAGTTGACCTAAATTTTAAATTCCATTCATGTCTTTTTCTACACTATGTTACCAAAAACAAAAGACAGATGGACTAAAGGATAGCGAGAAGGGAGAGGCAGAAAGCCGAACACTAAACACGCGTCGCGCGATACACAAATGCTGCCATCACGCGTGTAAGACTACATGCACTAACTTTTTTTCAGACGGACAGTGATAAATTCACTACCCTTCCCAGAGTTAGGTTTTAAAATCACAAAAAACGCTTATTAGGAAAGATAACATTATATGGGTTTACGTTTGAAAACATTACAGTACCCAGACAGCACATCTTCGAAACAGGAGGATAAAGAAATTGCATATTTTGAACGCAGCCACGTAGCTCTTTTAAATTTGGATATTTGGGTTCCTTAGGGCTTGCTGACAAAGAATATGTAAAACGTTACGCAAATAGTCCAGGAATTAATAAATTATAACCAAAATAAAATAGTGGGGATGCCTGACAACATAAAATCATTTCTGCTCATAAAATTTTTTTTATAACGTGTTTGAAAAAAACCTTACGTTACAGAAATAGCCTACCATGTAAACTCCAAATTGATTGGAGCGCAACAAATGAAAGACTAACCACGATTGGTCGGGCTATAAATGCTATCCTCGTTGTTAGGGGAGACGTGGAAAGGTAACATTTTTTCAAACCCTTGTCGAAACGTGGCTCGATTGGCCAGACTCGCTGATATACTCACTTAGAAGCGTTAGTTCGAGACCACTAGTGCAAATAAGCTTGATAAAGCAACAGTGCGTTGAAGCCAGCTCATATTTGTGTTAAATAAAAGCCTGGAACATAAGCAGATGGGAATTTGTGCCAGTATTTTGTGCCAGAATTCATTGCTAATCAACGTATCTGTGTTTGTTTCCATGAATTGTGGTAAGCTTAAACCATTCAGTATCTTTTAATGAAAATTGAATGTGAATTGTTAATTTATGCCTGTATATATGTGTAGTTCAGTAGCAAACATGCTGTAAAACCTATAATGCTCCCGCCTGAACAGAAGGTGTCGGAGGAAAGTAAAACTGCATGGAATGGCCAAACAGTACACTGACACCTAGATTATTGATTAGACAGAAATAATGCTGGAAGTGCAGAGGCGTGGTAACCATTAAGGAGGTAAATACTGGTATAAAGTATTTCAGATGAAGCTGACAGTTGGCCTAACGCTCTGAACTCAATGTTTGTGATGTATTGTGATCAGTGTAAAAAGAGAGTATAAGTTAGTTATGAAGTAGAAGGTACATCCTTCTTGATTTCAGGGACCGTGGTCTTGATGGTATTGAGCAGCACCTGGTCAGAGCTTTGCTGAATCCAGAGTCGGACAGCATACTCCTTGGTCTTTTTAGCTATCAGTGAGGTGTCTCCAGAGCCCAGGGGAGAATTCGAGCAGAGGAGTCCTTTCCTGCCGCCATCACGCAAGATAAGCTGATTTGGCCAGCTGAGCTCAACATTATGTCCCCTCATCTTGAAATGACTTTGTAAAAATAACATTCAGAGGGGAATTTAATTGTCTTAATATCAGGAACTGAGAACATCTCCAATACTAGTCCCTAAAGACAAACTATTGAAGTCATGATGACAAATACCAACAGAGCTTGAACAAAACAAAACCAGTATTACCTCATATTACTACTACACAACTGACACACATAGGATACTTTTAATAATATATGTCATTACAATATTCATATTGATAAATTCTGTACATATAATTTGTAAGTAAAATTGATTGTGATTCCTGGTTCCCTTTGTAATTGAATCAGGACACATATTCATTCATAACAGCAATGAATACATATTGTTATTTGAAAAGTTATCAGTTACTCCTTTAAGTTATCCTTTAGAGTGTTATATGTATGTGAGTGTCACAGTGTTGTCAAGTGTGGTGGAATAAATTAAATTGTTTATCCGTCTGTTGTTGTTATGACTTACACTTCATCAGACACATACCCTAGACATACAACGTAGTCATCACACTATTCCAGAATAATCCTGACTGAGATATATATATATGTGGCAGCAAGTAAGGTTATCTATAATACACTACACTTATTAGATATAGATACCTTCACAGCTGATCTCAGTCAGTACACTAAGTCCCCTATAAATATTTATAACATCCCACTTCACCACAGTACCCATGTGGAGAAGACAAACAAACAGACATGTACCCATGTGGAGAAGACAAACAAACAGTAGAACATTTCCTCTAAAACTATCGTCGCCATGAGAGGCGCTGGGTGGCAGCGTGACCTTCTCGAACCCAGTTGAGGTAGAAAGTATATGGTGAAAAGAGAAGTCTGAGACGGACTGCTTGCTTTATAAGAGATATAGATGTGGTTATTTGAGAGCGAACGAAGACGAAGATGTTTGTTGATAAAATTGACACCCTGACAGTTGTTATCAATCTGCCCCGTCCCATATCCAATCTCGTCCTTCAACATGCTACGCCCAAAAGTGATCAGAATATGAATTATTCAACGCATATTTAAAAAGAATTATTGTTATAGATCGTACAGACCCACACCTCCCACAAGTCGATATTATGTTTTACAGTCATCTCTACTGCTGTTCGATAGCCTACATGCTGTCGGGAAAGTGTCAAGGGCACCAGATCTAAAATAAGAAGAATGTCTAACTGCTGGTAGATTTGCTTTAGCACATAACTGTGACAGCTTCAGTATGGCGAGGCAGTCTTAAAATTTGAGCAGGGGGTAGTATCGGTGGAGTCAAGTGCAAATTATATCCAGGTGGGGATTTTGCTATGCATGATACTGACATTACAGATATAAATGTCAAAGCGGTAAATATCAGATATGGGGAAATGTGCAAGATTTGACACATACTAATAAAGATATGAAAGATCATAAACTATGAGGGGGAAAAAAAGGAAGATTTGAAAATTGTTGAGCAGACTATGGAACATTGTCACGTGCAACACAGAACGTTTGAGAATTTGATATATTGTTATGAACTTAGAAACCTACATGCAAGTAATCCGTCAAAACCAGGGCCCCCCCCCCCGGGGGGGGGGGGGGGTATTTAATTTTGTTGTGCTCTTTCTGCGGCATGTCCTGATGACGGCATTAATTCTCCTGAGGTCATTTCATTCCTTTTCATTTCATCTCAACTTCCACTGAATCTTTGTAGTCGAACTTTTCATGACCTATGTTCAACTTCCACTGAATCTTTGTAGTCGAACTTTTCATGACCTATGTTCAACTTTCACTGAATCTTTGTAGTCGAACTTTTCATGACCTATGTTCAACTTCCACTGAATCTTTGTAGTCGAACTTTTCATGACCTATGTTCAACTTCCACTGAATCTTTGTAGTCGAACTTTTCATGACCTATGTTCAACTTCCAATGAATCTTTGTAGTCGAACTTTTCATGACCTATGTTCAACTTCCACTGAATCTTTGTAGTCGAACTTTTCATGACCTATGTTCAATGTCAATGGTAGCTTCATGAAAACATTGAAAGGCTTGCATGTTATTTTAATCAGATTTTAATTTAGCTTTCACGGTGCCCCTTTTCCGTATTTTCCAGCAGAGGTGGCGGGATTTTTTGTCATCGTTCGTGACAGGATGCATCAACTTAGAGACTAAAACAGTTAGTAATATGGCGATGCCGTGGGGAAAAAAAAAAACTGTGACAGTAAGATCTGGTAAGAATTATTCACCATACAATAATATTTTTAAAATGGAATAGGAGGTAGAACAAAGGATGAGATTATAAAAGGTAGTAACCTTTGCTCATTAATTACTCTTCGCAGTCAGATAAATAGGAGGATTGGGCTATTATTTAGGGAGCCTTACAGGATTTTCAGAATGGCAACTACAGACACTGAATTATCTCGGCTTCTGTAAAGTTGTTATCCCCGCCGCTTTTCTCCAAGATTATCATTTGTCAAATAATGACATACAGACTCGTGACGATAAGCTTCCAGGTGAAAGAAATTCAGCAAAATATGGATACAATTAGGTGTAGCTTTGTATATACGTATATAAAATGTGGTCGTATTGGGTCAAACATAACCTTTCAATCGATTAAGTTATCAACTCCTAGGGAGTTATAAATATATATGCTTATGAAACATATTTAGTAACAAGGTTTAAAATAATAACTGTTGACTTCAAAAAAGAAGCAATTACAGTATGATGTTTACGCCTAGTATATCTTGATATTTAAAAAAAATGCTTTCATCAGTTGCGATGCTGGGGGTTTGGGAGTTATGCAATCAGGATTGTCTTTTTAGTTCCACTTAGCTTGTTTTTTTTTGGTTTTTTTTTTTAACGTTGAGTTTTCGCTTGAACCTGGTTTAAGTGATGCGGGATCTCCGTGGATTCTTGACTTTTCTTCAAACGTCAGGAGTCAAATGGTGCCTGGGATCACGTTACTTTACGCGTAGATCTCACAAGTATGTCGCTTCGGAATACCTTCTTGAACCGTCTCTCAGGGTTGATGTCCAGCAATGACGATCAGAAACCCTTCTTACAGGGTTGTCGACTTGCACAGAATGGTCGATAACTGCTACTAGATCGAGGTAAATCCAGTCATCACAAGTTAAAGTTATTGATAATTGTTTAATACATGCTATCCTTGCTCTGTAATCTTGCGAAAGCTTTCTTGTCACAGTGACTGGGCTACTCAAGTTTTTATCTTTTTTACTTTTGAAAAGACTACCTATTAGGCTATCACTTCTGGCTTAAAACGCTTTTGCTACACACTGTGGAGTTCTCCTCTCTCTGTGTGGATTGAAGAAAAAGTGAAGGGTCCTCTAACACGTTAGTTCTTATATTCAATATTTTAGCCTAGGCAAATATTTTTTTACTGGGTTAGTATTTGCTATAACGAGTTGCTGTTAGAGGGATTCGCTAATTGTACCGTCTGCCTTATGGATTTGGGTCGCGTGATCAATTACATCATCAGTTTCCAAGGAAGTATTTTGATCTGTCCCTGCGCTAATTTTTACTGCCTGGGGCGGAAACAGGTTAGGTAATCCTTGGGTCTGGTTAGACAAATTAGCGATCGTTTAAGTCCACAGTTATGGCAAGAGACCAGAGGCGATTGCCTAATCTATTAATTTATAGATAAAAATAATTACCGGTTGATGACGGCGAAAAGGAAGATTGTAAAAGGATGGAAAGAAAAATCTAATAAGCGAATGTCATCTTGTGACAAAAACTGAGAAAACAAAAACAATTAAAAATAGCGCGAACATATGAGACATCAACTTTACCAATAAGAAACGAGAAGTTACTGCAACAAGTTTCAGAAGATGGGAAATGGGAGCACAAACCAAGAACAGAGTAGGAATGGCCAACGCTATCTACAGCAACATGAGACTGATATTAACATCCAAAAAAATAAAAGACAACGGCAGTCCCATAGCAGAAACTGACGTTGGGGAGGGAAGTGTTAGAGACTTCATGACATTAGATCCAGCTTTTTTTTAAGATGAAGTGACCAGTTTTCTTTCTCGCTGCCTTTGCCTTCCGTAGCTGTAGAGCAGAGTAAGGTATCCATTTACAGCTGGATAGACTGAAGCGTGACGCTACCAGGTTTCTATCCTGGAACCTGGTAACTGTACCGAGGAAAGCTCTCTGACAGCTTAGCCAATCGGACGCCCTCTGCTCGTGAGTTAGGGAACGCGAAGTCAGTGGGGTGGGGAACTAGTATGGTGAAGTCTCTAACACTTCACTCCCTTTCGGCAGTTTCTGATATAGGGCCAGCTTTACCTTAAAAAAAACAATAACAAATAAGTATAATATAATATATAATAGCCCCTTCAGTCATAACTGACTTTGGGAATGCGCCCCTGAGGTGACAGCCCTCAGCTGCTTATATTCTTGGTGCTCCTTTCGACGATTTCTCCTCTCTTCTGCTTGTTGTGTGAGCCTCTTTTCGTCCACTCTGAGGTGGCACCGTAAATAGCATCGCCACTTAGTGCGATCGGCAGCTTCATCCTCCCATGTTGCTGGACCCATGTCCAGTGCCCTCATATCTCTCTTGCACACATCTTTGAACCTCAGCTGTGGTCGCCCAATTGTTCTCTTGCCATCTGCTAATTGTCCATAGAAGATATCCTTCGGGATGCGACCATCTTCCATGCGGCGGACATGGCCAAGCCAGCGTAGTCTGCGCTGTCCAAGCAGTGTATACAAATAAATAACAAATCAAAAATTAGAAACTTTGTTTTGTGTTCTCTTCATTATTGTATGATGCAAAAACATGTACAATGATATAGCAGTTAGAAGAAAGAATTAAGGCCTCTGAGATATGAGTATATAGGCACAAGACTGAGGGGCGCATGTCGTGGAAAGAGAAGAAAATAATTACAATGGTCCTAGAAAAGTTACAAATAAAAAGCAGATTAATACGAGATGGAATTTAGATGAAATATTTTGAATATGTAAAGAGATATAACACCTTGCTGAAAACTATCATGGAAGAAACAGCTTAAGGCAAACGAGAAAGACAAGGACAGCGGTATAAGTGGGAAGATAACATCAAGAGATGGACAGAATAGAGTACAACGATCAAGGCAAGAGGCAGAAGATATTTGAAATCCATTGCAGCAGATCTTCGGTGCGGAGCTGAGGCGTGCTAAGTATTTAGCCATCGGGGCGGATTTTATCTTTGGCTCCCCCCCCCCCCCCCCAAAAATAGGTTTTAAAAGTACAGTAATGTAAAAATAGTGACCAATAGCAAGCGCATCCTGGTAGCTCTCTCCCTTGCGCCCAATTAGTACGCTGATGATGCGGAGATGACAACAGATGACATCTGACCCAGGATATGATCATCACAATTTTCCTTTCCGCTCCCTATAGAGCATGGGGGCACCACTGTAGATGGCCCCCTTGCAGGAAGCTTGCACAAAGTCTTCACAGGCTCTTGTACCTGTCGTTTCTGTAGCACTTTGTTTTACACGATGAAGTTGCCATACCCATACCCAACGTCATATTAGTCGCCTTGTACGACATGCCTGACTGAGCAGTAGACATATTATTTCTTTGTCTTATAAAAGACCCCTGGGAACTACTCTTTGATGTGACAGGTAAGAAAATATTATTTCAGTTTAGAATACGATCAAGCCTGACATATAAAATAACTGTAAGAAAATTGAAGCCAGAGTATAACAAAATCTCTAAATGATTACCACTGTTATCAAGTCGAATTCATGAATTGGTATCGTTTTCTCCGCGGTAATACATTGTCGGTGAGCACAAGTAATTACGCAGTACTCGCGTTAGCTCGACAATTACAACCTGGGGAGGGGGGATAATAATACGGTCAATCACGTGATATTATTTGGCTGGTTTAAAACGGGGGTGGGGTGGTAAGTACACCATTAGTATCGTACAGACAGCATTCTAGCATACAGCACTAAATTACGGGATAAATTTTTTTAAAATGTCAAAGTGGAATAGAAGGAGCAAATAGAGCTGTCCTCGGCCCTGTGAAATGTGACAGAATATCAATATTTGCTCTAAACATAGGCCCAGGATGATAATAGCAATCCAAACAGAATTATTTCTAAGGAAGCACGCTTCAACAATTACTTTTATTGCTCTTGAATTTCTCTCATTCATTCATTCATCCTTGTGACTGTTTGTTCGTTGATTCATTCTCTGGTTTTTCTTGGTTCATATGCCATTATTATTTATATTTTTTTCCAAATTTCATTTTTCGCAATGTTTGTGACAGGTGAAGAGGCCAACCAACTAACATTTCATTTCTTCAAATTAAGAACTTAAACATGTAGAAGGAACATAAAAATTATCTCTTGGAATCTTCCTTAATTTGCAAATAATACTGGTTCTTTTTTTTTGCACTTTAATAAATTCAGTGACATTCTGGCGTCTGCGATTCTACGACCACTTAACAGCAATACAACAACCTTACACTGGAAGCAGCCAACAATTCCTGACATTCAACTTCCCCAGTTTTTAAAACAAAAACCACCACATTTTAATATCTTATGATAATATTTTGTATAAGAACCAGTATCGTCTGGAGAAGTTTTAACTGGCTGCGATTTCATACGGGAAGTCAATAGGATTGAAATATTACGATAAGGTCATCAATGTGCAACTGATGATTAATAAAAATAATATTTAAAATTGTGTACGTCAGGGTTTCTCAACCGAGGTTTGACGGAACCTAGGGTTCCGAGAGAAGTCGCTAGGGGTTCCACAAGAGATCATGATTGAAAATAAATAAATGAACGTCTTTTTTTTAACTTTGCGCGCTGGGCGATATTAGCGTTCGTAGTCGTTGGCAGTGACCGAGCAGCCCTGTATGGCAGTGCACAATAGTACCGTGTTCACTTCTTCTTCTTTGATCCTTAGCCGCCGACCGTCAAAAATGTCAGTGGCCATCACGCCTAGTGGCGTCTTGTAGGACAACAACAAATTGATTCCACTTTGCTCGGTCGGTGGCCATCCTTCGTACAGTGCCCCAACTCTGGTTCATTCTTTGCATCTCAGCCTCCACAGTCCTCCGCCAGGTTGTTTTTGGTCGGCCTCTCTTTCGTTTTCCTTCAGGGTGCCAAAGCATAGCTGTTCTTGTGATGGCATCGGGGTCTCTTCTGAGGACATGGTCAACCCAGCTCCAGCGTCTGCCAGCTATGATGGTGTGCATGTCCTCTTGCTTGCTCCGAGTAAGCAGATCTTGGTTGGTGATGGTATTCGGCCAAAAGATTCGGTGAATTTTTTCTTAGGCATGTTGTGTGAAAAGAGGACAATTTCGACATTTCCTTCTCTGTAACTCTCCAGCATTCCGCACCATAGAGAAGCACAGAAAGCACACAGCTCTGATATAATCTTAATTTTGTGCTTGTGCTGTACTGAGAGGACTTCCAGATGTTGTTTAGGCTAAAAAAGGCTGTTCTTGCCTTATTCATTCTGATGTTGATGTCTTTGCCTGCCCCGCCGTCTGGTGTTACTATGCATCCTAGGTATGTGAAGGTGTCTGTCTGTACCAATTGCTGATTCCTTACTGATATGGGCTCAGGGTTGCTCACATAGAGCGTCATGACCTCTGACGTCTTTAAATTGATGTTCAAGCCCACCTGCTGGCTAAACTTATTAAGTCTATCCGTTTTTTCCTGGATGTGTTGATGTGAATGTGCCAGTAGTGCAATGTTATCTGCATATTGCAGATCTTCCAATGTAGAAAATGTAGTTCATCTTATTCCTCTTGGACTGCCCTCTGTTGTCTGGCGCATCACCCAGTCTATGAATGTTAAAAATAGAGTGGTTGATAAGGGGCATCCCTGTCGTACTCCTATCTTCACCTCAAAGGTTAGGTTGCTCTGCCCAACACTACACGTAAAGTTGGCATAGAGGCTTTTTATGATTGACACTATGCAGCTTGGAATTCCATAAGCCCTCAGTATTTTCCATAAACTGTCCCTATGTATGCTGTCAAAAGCCTTTTCAAAATCAACGAAATTAATGTACAGCTGTCTTTGCCATTCTGAGCACTGCTCTATAATGTTCCTGAGGGTAAATATATGATCTACACATCTTCTGTTCTTTCTAAATCCTGCTTGTTCTTTCCTCAGTTTGTGGTCTACTGCTTTTGAAATTCTCTGTATAATTATCCTGCCTAGTATTTTGCTGGGAACTGAGAGAAGAGTGATTCCTCTCCAATTATTGCAGTCTGCAAGATCTCTATTCTTGGGAAATTTGACAATTATTCCTTTGTTTCACTCCGTTGGTGTTGTCTGTGTTTTCCAGACTTGTGCAAATAGTGGTTCTAATAGTTCTGCTGCTAGCTCAGGATCTGTCTTAAATAGCTCTGCATTTAAGTTATCATGGCCAGGAGCTTTGCCGTTCTTTAACCCTTTGATTGCTGTGATGATTTCTTCTTTTCGTGGAATGTCTGTGTTTACATCTAGATCGTTTTCAGCTTCAGGAACATTCAATTGTGTCTCTGGTGGTTCCTTGTTCAGAGTTTCTCTGAAGTGCTCTGCCCATCTTGTTTCTTGTCCCTCTGCTGTCGTGATGAGATTTCCTTGCTTATCTCTTACTAATGTAATATTGTTTGCACCTCGTTTTCCGCTGATGAATTTAGTTATTTTGTATACTGTGCTTTGTTCATTTCTCAGTGCTGGCTCTTCTGCCTGTCTTGCAAGATCGTCTAGGAAATTCCTTTTGTTGGCTCGGGTTTGGCGTTTAACTTCCTTGTCCAGCTGACTGTACTGTTCGGTATATAGTTGCTTTAACCTGGGGGAATTCGCTTCTGTTTTCTTTCTTTTCATTTCCTTTCTTTTCATTTCCTTTCTCAGTTTTATGGTGCTTAATATTTCTGGTGTTATCCAGTCTTGATTCTTCCTTTCATGGAATCCCAAGCATGATTTGCTGCTTTCCTTATATATTGTTGAAATGGTGTTGAATTTCTGGTCTATATCATCTGTCAATGTCTTTTCCTGACTTTTGGCAAAATTGATATCTTTTCTTTATGTCAGCAGCAAAAGCTTTTCTGGTAAGGGGGTCCTTCAATTTGCTGATGTCTGTGACGTACGTATAGTATGAGAAGTGAAGTCCCTGAATTGTTAGATGATATGGTAGACCCTTCGTATAACATCAGTACCCCCGAATTTTGTTGTAATTTTATCATCAACGGGAATTCTTCCACCTGGGCTCATTAGCATGCATTATAGAAAACGTGAAACACCACCTGGGCTCATTACTATGCAGCATTTCCACGTGGATTTTCAACACGTTTGCTAATTAATATGTAGACAGTTTATCATCTGTGCATTCTGGACATTGCTTTGTCTAAAGGGGAGGTAAAGCCACTGTGGTGGAGTTGGTGTTATAGATGTTATTATTTAATATTATTTGTCTACCAAGTGAGGTCAGCTGTGTAAGCCCCTGAGTTTAGTAGTTGATGGTTAAGTATTTTCAGGGGACCTATCTGCTACCACCTTATGATCTCACTGGGCGCTAAATTTTACTTATTATTTATGTGACTACGTCTAAGTGTCTAGGGTAATGAAGATATAATGCAGTGTAAGTCAAAACAATACAAATACACTTTAATTCTATCACATAAATAAGACTGAGTCAATACAACAACCACAAACAGACTAACACTCTATGATATATCTTATAGAAGTCTGTGGCTGAATATTTGGTAATAGGCTATATTACAATTTTATTTGCCCTGATTCAGAATTTTCTGAGTCAGGACCAACAACAAAATGAAATGTATGGTTTTATTTACAGAAATTAAATACCACAATGGATCTTCTGTCCATATAAAGAAGTATTACAATCTAATTATATTTAGGTATTACTATAGACTAAGTTAACACTGGTAATTAATGGTGGGTTGGGGTATTTTCATCATACCCTCTCTTTTCTCTATCTCTTGTGGAATGTTTATTCAACAGTCAAATATTTTATTTATTTTGTTTTAATATTAGTGGATGAACGCCTTAGTGCCGACACAAGGGCACTTATCTTTCTGTTGGTAGTAGTTACGATGCTGACAATCTCCTATATTTCATGGGTTGATTCGTGGTAGACAGCGTGTACCAGCAAAAAATTTCAATCGAATGACCAATCTGACACAGTCCCTGATGTAGTGTGGTAGACAGCGTGTACCAGCAACATTTTCAATTTCTCTCACGAAGATAAATACACCAGGGTTCTGGCACTCGTTCAGTACCAGAACAGAAACCCTGAAACAAGGTTATGATTCTTTATAACACATCTACAATATCATTCCACAAGTAATACATGGTATAATTCAATAAAAAGAAAAGGGTCAGATCCCTCTGACCAACCCATTTCAACCATTTTCATCTGAGATAACAACTCATACCAGTGCTCCTATTCTTCTCCCTAATGGCTACAACGCCTCTGACACTTCAACAATGATCCTCTCCCATAGGATAATGTGTGTTAGCCTTCCCACTGGTAACTGTAGAAATCATTTTAAGTTATACAACTCATGTCAGTTCTACTGCGTGTGAGCAACACCACAGGCCCGGCATAAGTCTGCTAGGGTGTGATGGAGTTACTGTGATTTAGTCTTCAACAGGCCCCATTTCGTTTTCTCTTTGTTACTATAAGAGTTGCAAGGGTCTTCGTCTCTTGTTAACTATATGAGTTTGCCATTTTTGTCTTCTCTCTAGCAAAGATTGGAATATATTCTTCTTCCTTTAAATAGTGGGCGTGTTTAGTATTGGGTTGTAGGTAAAGTAATTGCGGGTTTTTTTCTATAGGGAATAATGTAAGTTAGTACTGAATGGCACCAGTCGGCCTTTTTCTAGATAATCGCGATCTTGAAATTCCATTTTTTGCGTTGTTAAATTTATCGCGGTCATTTTATCGTGGGGAAGGGGAGATGACCCCTACCCAGGTAACGTCCAACGTACGTTAGAGCAGAGGAGATGACCCCTACCCAGGTAACGTCCAACGTACGTTAGAGCGAATCACATTTTGTTTCTGTTCATGCTAACAGACGACGTTAGGTAACGTTACGTAGCCGGAAATACGCGCGCATTTAAAGTAAGCAGAATACACTGGTTCTAAATTTAGAGATGAGCGCATGGAAAATTTTAGATTTATCTTTAATTCTATTGGATGTAATGAGACGCCAAGCCTCAAGTAGGTCTGGGGTCAGCTTGGGTAAATCAAAGATATATAGTAGCGCTTTTCAATTTAGCGGCCTCTTAGTCTGCAGAAATTCCTGGCCGTGCGCCATGCAGTAGTGTCTGCTTCTGGAAAACGGAAG
Source organism: Oreohelix idahoensis (assembly GCA_024509875.1). Taxonomy (NCBI): domain Eukaryota; kingdom Metazoa; phylum Mollusca; class Gastropoda; order Stylommatophora; family Oreohelicidae; genus Oreohelix; species Oreohelix idahoensis. The sequence continues at coordinate 24,015 of JAMPIV010016702.1, forward strand.
AAACGCAATATTGGTATGTCAGTAATTTAAAGTAGCGTGGTAATTAAATCTAAGTTTCTCTAATAGAGCCTTAGCCCGTTCTAGTATAATTTATTTTTAAACCCTTTATAACTTGTAGCGCCATCAATTATTTCTACGAGGATGGCAGTGTTGTGGCGAGAGGTTTTATTTGGCTCTTGGATCAGTATAGTACTGACAATTACAGAAATAGAATTTCTGCAGAAAATGGTGAAGTTCCAGTGTCTGAGAGGACTACTGGTATCACAAATTAGTTACGGCTGTGAATGATCTGATCTCGAAACAATAGTAGAGAGGAGACCGACATAAAGTGCCACCTCCGCTGTGTAACTAACTGTGATATTAAAAAAAACAAGGAAACAGATTTTGCTTAACAATGATAAAATTGACAAGTCTTCAAATACAATTTCCTTATTATTTATTTAGTATATACACTATCTACTCTTGGGCTGAAGGGTGAATGTTGAAAAAATGGAATGTAATAGAATTGTAAGTTTACATGTGATTTACAAATATTTATTATATATATATATATATATATATATATATATATATATATATATATACATATATATATATACATATATATATATATATATATATATATATATATATATATATATATATATATATATATATATATATATATATATATATATATATATATATATATATATATACAGTACTTTGCAAAAAAAAATGGCACTCATATTTTCGCAACGCAGCACACTCATAGAAGCAAATAATAATAAAAACTGTATGTCCAGAGGAAGATTGGTATCTCCCCTATCTATTAACAGTGGTTTCAGTACAATATAATGTTGCCTTCTCCAGCAAGGCAAGCCTGGATGTGGCGAGGCATACTTCCCACAAGTGTTTGTAGGTAATTGTGAGTCAGACTGTCCCAGTATTTTTCAGCTACCTTCTTCAATTGTTCAACATCTCTGAGTCCACTCTTTTTTAAATGATTCTTGAGTAGTGCCCAAACGTTTTCAATTGGGTTTAGGTCGGGACTGTTGCTGGGCCACTTCAGCACTATCACATTCTTCTCTTGCAGCCATGCTTTGGTGGTATGAGCTGTATGCTTTGGGTCATTGTCATGTTGAAATGTGCACCCATCGGGGTACATGACCTGCATAAATGGCAGAAGGTGTCCTTCTAGTATGTCGATGTACCTTTCTTTCGTGATAATTCCTGTGAAAACACACAGTGGGGTGGCACCTCTTGCTGACAACCCTCCCCAAAGATGGAATTTCTGGGTATGTTTCGGTCGCTGGTACACAGGTGTTACAGAGTCTTTCGTCCAAATATTTACTTGGGCAGGATAAGACCAAACAGAACATTCATCTGAAAAAATCACATTGTCCCATGACAAATTTTGGTGTTCGTGGCACCAGTTCAAGCGCATCTGTTTGTGAGTCTCTGTGAGCAATGGTGACGAAATTATCCGCTTTTTTGTGTAATTCATCCTGTGTAGCTCCCGGTTGACAGTAGCATTAGATACATCTGGGCATTCCAACTCGATCATGCGCTGCCGTATGTTTTCTACACTCTTCATTGGCCCAGCCTGAACGATTTGGGCGAGACGCCGATGGTCCTTTGTGTCCAAAATTCTTGGCCCCCCATTACCTTCTTTTCGCTCGATTCCATTACCTGCTTTTAATTTACTCACAGCTCTGTAGACAGTCCGCTCAGGAATGTTCAAGGTTTTAGAAATGTTGGAACATGTTTGATTTCCTTCATTCCAAAGCTGTGAAATTAACATACACTTTGACTTTGTATCCATTTTCTGCCACCAGCATTAGAAATTGTCGTCTGCTCTATTATCAAGGGACTTTACTCTCCACTAATTTTTTTTTACTTTTGGTAGTGTTTGCTCACTTAAGTGGAGTGCAAATTTGGGGCAGAACATGCATATTTAATTAGATTTCAGCATATTTAGCTGAGCAATATGACTGCCATTTTTTTTTGCAAAGTACTGTATATATATATATATATATATATATATATATATATATATATATATATATATATATATATATTATATATATATATATATATATATATATATATATATATATATATATATATATATATATATATATATATATATATATATTTTACAACAATTTTTCCAATTATAGGAACAAAAAAAATATATCAGCTGTGCTGTTAATTAAGGATATAACACTTATCAGCTATGCTGTTATTTTTGTCTCTTGCTATGCTAATTCACTTTCTCATCACTGACAGTTTCTATGCTCACAATGCTGACAGAAATGGTACTAATGTGTACTCATCTCTCTAAGGTCTGTTCTTCTTTGGTTGGTTCACACAACATCGGCTGAGTATCGTTCCTTTAGCCCACCCAAGACTGAGGGGGACCAAAGATGTAGAGTCAGGACAACCTCTATGCTCCTGCGGAGTTCCAGGCAGCTGGATTGACGACCCACGATCTCAGGTTTTAGGACACGAATAAAACCTGTAACAAGGAAAAATAGGGGCTAATTTCTGTCCTCAAGCCCACCTATTTCTATTGTATATGTCACGAAGTGGTTTTAAGTTTATAGAGTTTGCCTGGATGAAAGCAAGACCCTAGTATGAGAAAGTCTTAGGAAATAGAATTTAGATGGAAAATGACATGCCTGTGGACAGATGAGACTATTGACTCAAGGGATAGAACCAGGAGTTGACTCTCCCCTTGCCGCTTCGTGACTTCAGAAAAAGTTATAATCTCACTCCCTCTAGCTACCTTTGAACACAAGGAGATAAGGTGTATAAAAACGACCACAGACACCACTATACAGACCACATGTAGGTAAAGTATAGAATAGAAGCTGATGCAGTAAATAATATTATATATATTTATTTACATACAAGAAAAACATAAAATGGCATCATACGTCATCAAGTCAGTCAATAGCGTGCACTGTTGCACGGCCTGAAAACAACGTACCAATTAGATTAGATAGACACTAGAAAAAAAAAACCCAAATCACATTCACTCTTTCTGTCACCCTGCTGAGGAACAATAAAATGATTAGTGATTAAATAACTCTACTATTGTGGGGGCTGTCCACTTTAGCCTCCACTCTCTAATACACATAAGATTCTACTGTCTCAGTCCTGTTGACTCTTCCTCAACGAACCGTCTACACAGCTTTCCACTTGTTAGGCGATATGCGCCGCTATCGAACACCACTGGAAATGCTATAATAATAGACTTGGAGTAACACAATGGCTCAGTGTCTATCCTTCGAGTAGATACTGAACAGACCCTACTGGTCCTGTCTATTTTCTCCCTTATTCTCTCTCTCTCTCTCTATCTCTCTCTCTCTCCCTTGGTCTCAGTGTCTCTCCAACACTCGACGACTGATGATGCGGCGTCTCCGTTACGCTCTTCTCTCGTTACCTTCACGACCCAGGTATGGTAACCCTATCACCTGTTCCTGAATTCTGCGATGATGATGATGATGCAGTTCTGGCATCAAGCATGAGGTACTTGATTAACTGTTGAAAACTTCTCTGCTGCTGAATAGCTTCCCTCTTTTAACCCGCTCCGGAGTTATAGGAAAACCCACAGCCTTGATTTCCGGCTGTACGCAATTGAAACCAGTCTCACGGCCACCTGCCGTTGCTAGAGACTATAATAGCGATGCTCTCGGCTGTATGATAAATAAACCCTGTTCCAGCTGAAGCATAGGGACTTCACTGCCAGAGACCATAGGGTAATTTTCTTTTGCTCCTGACGATAACTCGAGTACTCTGACCCTGAGATATGTCTTTTGCCGTGGATAATTTTATTTGACAAAATTATGCTCCCCACTGTTTCTCCGTGACTCGCAATTCATCGCTGTTTTTCCCCCAGTGGAGACGATAAATTACGATAGAGAACTTGGCCGCCGTTTAACTGGCTATTTATACACACCGGGGCCACCCACGCGTGTTCATTCCTAAGCCTACCCTAGCTTTCCCTCGACCAATGGAACTGCTTAGAAAAAAAAACATAACTATGAGCTGCGCCAATCAGATTTGAAAACAACGCGAAAACCGCGTGTCCAAAATTGCGTCACATTACGTGACGGCCGCGTGTTTCCGGACTCGTCATACCGCGTGCCGGAAATGGCGATTATTTCGTAAACAACGAAATCTCCGTGATCGTGAAAAAATCTATAAGAGAAAAAACTGGCCGAGTGAAAAATAAACCTACCATCCTAAACGAACCCATTTAATTTATCTCCTCAAAAATACCAAACACGATATATATTCAAATGAGAAGAAATAAAATGGTGAAAATTCAAAATAAAAGAACAGGATCGGCCCGGAAATACAAAATAGACGACAGAATTGGGCCGGTTGAAAGACAGAATTACAGTGCAGCATCACAGTATATGATATGAGCGTGTCTCAGTGTCTGCATGTAGGATGAATGACAACATGGCTTAGTATGATTTAGCAATAGCGAGACAAGACAGGTGTCTACTAGCAAAACATTCTTTCTGATAAACTAATACATGGAAACATTCAATAATATAAATTCAATGCATGAATACATTCAATGATATAAATTCAATACATGAATGCATCCAATAATATGTACGCAATACATGAATACATCCAATAATATGTACACCTAGGTGTGATACAACCATTTCCTTCCCCCTATAATATACCAGGCCCTTGCTAAACTGGATGGCAACATATATCCTAGCCATATTGTTGTGTTCTGATGATAGGAGTATATGCGACGAGGACTGTCTGGTTATATATATATATATATATATATCAGGTTGGAGTTATAGGAGACAATAGATTGGAGTTAGATGAGACAATAGATTGAGTCCTAACAAGGACTGTTTTGGTTATATTGCAATTGGTCTGAGATAATAGATTGAAGTTATAGGAGACAATAGGTTGAGTCCTAACAAGGACTGTTTTGGTTATATTGCAGTTGGTCTGAGATAATAGAGTGAAGTTATAGGAGATAATAGGTTGAAGTATGAGGCCTATTAGTCTTCGTCTATTCAATCATAATAGGAAATACAATCATTATACTTAATTTCACCAAGATACAATCAGTAACCTGATAGGTAGTATAAATGACACACAAAAAATACCAACATTATAGACCTGCTGAAAGCCTATTTTCCTAAAGGTTATCGTAAATATATTTACCCTCTAAGATTCAAACCGGCCAGATTTTGACTCGACTTAGCAAAGCAGGCTGCAGGTCATTGCACTCCAGGTAAGCTATAAATCAAGGTGACAGCTTCTCCTCTTCAGTCGGTCGGTATCTCTGGCGTCGCGTCGGTGATGTGTGATTATGCATAAAATCCGCCCGATTATATAGGTAGGTGAATGCTTAAGGAAAGCGTTTGGTTGGTTCCTGGCGGAGCAAAATGATTGGTTTCCTGCAGTTTAGTCTCATGCTCTGTACAGCCTAATTTTATTCAGTTTTCCTCCGCCATCTTGCGTGAACAAGATGGCCGTTAATTTATTCTGTCTCAGAGACTGGTGAACGGTGCTCGTTGATTGGTTGAAGCAAATCTGTATCTCGACATAGTGATTAACAAAGTAGTGGGTACACTCGTTTCACGACATAGCCCCCTCCTTTCCTAGCTGTGACTTGTCATAGATGATGTGTAAACCCCTGCTTTGGTTAATCCTTTTGCGTCTGTCCTTCCAGAGTACTAGGGTGTCGACTTAAAAAATCAGCTCCTACATTGTCTCTTCCCGGAATGTAATTCACGGTAAAGGAATAAGGCGCCAGAAGCAGACTCCACCTTAACAATCTCGAATTTAGCTTTTTAGATGCAGCCAAGAATGTTAAAGGTTGGTGATCGCTTTGGACAATGAAGTGTGTCCCATACAGATAAGGTGAAAATTTGTTGATGGACCAAATTAGAGCTAAACATTCTTTCTCTATGGTCGAGTAGTTCAACTCAGCTGCATTCAGCTTCCTACTGGCGTAGGCGATTGGTAAAAGTACCTCCGGCTGGGCTTTTGATTTCTGCAAGAGAGTTGCACCAATCCCTATACTGCTAGCGTCAGTCCTTAATACAAATTCCTGTGTGATATCGGGTAGCGTAAGGATAGGTTTGCTGGTGAGTTTTGCTTTTAGCTCTGTGTAAGCTTTTTCACAATCAGCATTCCATTGGATTTTGTCAGGCTGTCCTTTCTTCGTTAAGTTAGTTAATGGTGCACACAGAGAGTTAAAGTGGGGTATGTACTTCTGATAGAACCCACATAATGACACGAATGATCTCACATCTTTCTTCGTTTGAGGTCGGGGTGCCTTCTTTAGCTTCTCTATATTCTTTGGGTCAGGAGACATATGACCTGTAGAAATAGTGTGACCTAGGAATTCCAACTCCTTACAACCGATATAGCACTTGGTTGGACGTGCAGTCAATCCAGTTTCTCTCAGTCTGTCAAACAACATGGAGAGCGCTACTATATGCTCTTCAAATGTGTTTGTAGCAACAAGAATGTCATCCATAAAGTTAGTGATATGGGGATTTTGTAGAGGTTCCAATAATTTCCTCATCATTCTTGAAAAGATACTGGGAGCATTTTTCAGGCCAAAGGGTAGTACATTAAACTCGTAGTGTCCGTCTGATGTACTAAATGCCAGCATTTTCCTAACTTCTGGTTTCACTGGTATTTGGTAGTATCCCTTGCTTAGATCTACCTTCGATAAATACCTAGCCTTACTCAGTGTAGAGAACAGCTGGTTGGTGTCAGGTAATGGGTCCACCTGAGATTCTGTGATCGCATTAAGCTTCCGGTAGTCAATACATAACCTGTGTTCACCACTCGGTTTTCTCAATAGCACCACACTTGAGCTATAGGGAGAGTCTGACTTCGAGATAATTTTCTCCTTCAACAGATAATCAACTTCCTCCCTTAGTGCTTGGGCTTTCGCATAGGGTATAGGGTATGTTCTCATGCATACTGGGGTAGGGTCTGTAACCTTCATGTCGCACTCTAACAGATTCGTACGACCTGGCATATCTGTGAGCACATCAGCATGGGTTTCCAACACTTTCTGAACCCTCTTCTTCTGCTCTGGAGTTAAATGTTCACTAATATTTACTTGAACATAATCCTCTGTAGTTCTGAGTGGATACTCCATAGAGTGAAGTGGTTCACCGTGCATTTCTGTTGCAATGGCTAGGGTCATGATATGTGCAACTTCTGATGATTCCTTGTCATAGTATTTTTTAAGAAGATTGACATGATATACCTTCTCCTTTCCTTTCTTGTCAATCTTATAACTGGTCCTGGAAAGTTTCTCCAGTATGACATAGGGTCCCTGCCATCCAATCTGCAATTTATTATTGCTGCTCGGCAACAGTAATAACACCTTTTCACCCACCTCCAGTTCCCTATCCTTTGCTTTTTTGTTGTAGTACGCAGCATGCTTCCTCCTGGCCTGTCTTAAGTTATCATTGGCCAGTTTCCAACCTGCTTTCAATCGAGATGTCAACTCGTTGACGTACTGGTATGAGGAAGTCACTGTTTCCTCTGCTTTTTCATCAGTCCATGTCCGCAGCAATGCTTCCAGTGGACCTTTGATTGGTCTTCCAAACAACAATGTAGCTGGAGCCAATCCAGTTGAATTGTGAGGTACTTCCCTATATGCAAATAGTGCCGCGGGTAAGTATGTATCCCAAGTATCAGGTTTTTCACTCGCCAGCTTTCTAAGGATTGAAAAAAGCGTACCATTGAACCGCTCTACTTGACCGTTCCCTTGGGCATGGTAGGGACTACAATGATAGTGTCTGGCTTGAAATATCCTGAACACTTCTTGTGTTAGCTTTCCCTTAAACTGAGACCCATTGTCAGTCAATATATGATGCGGGAAACCTAATCGGGTAAATATTGTCAACAGGGCCTCTGCCACGTGCTTTGAATCTATAGCTGACATGGCCACTGCTTCTCCCCACATAGAGCAAGTATCAACCAAGGTTAAGATGTAAGCATTTCTCTTCTTGGTCCTAGTGAGGGGTCCAACAATACCTACGGCAACACGTTCAAAAGGGGTTCCCATAATAGGCATTTCTCCCAGTGTTGCTGGTGCAGTCCTATGCTTAGGAGCTACTCTTTGGCATTCTGGACAGGATCTTACATATCTTTTTATGTCCTCTGTAATTCCTGGCCAAAAGTAGTGACAGGCTATCCTTTGTCCAGTGGCCCCTATTCCCATATGTCCACTGAAGGGTATAGCATGTCCTAGCGTCATAACCTTCTCCCTGTAAGATTTTGGCACTACAAGCTGTCCATGCCTTTTAGGTCCTGTTCCAGCTTTTCTGTATAGTAGGCCATTCTTCATATACAAGTCTCCTTTCTCTGGAGGGTTATGTGCTTTAGGCAATTTGCCAAAACAAGGCTTCAGTGTGCTATCTGCTGCCTGAGCCTTTTTCATCTCTTCTGGATGAGTATTGATAGGATTCTCCTCCATTTTCCTGGAGCTTTCCCTGGTCTGGACTGTTGCCATAACTACAGGTTTTATAGGTTCTCCAAGGAAAACATACCTACACCCCAAAATCAAAGGGTAAATAGGGTCGTCCATCACTGCTGCTTTGATTTCTCCTTCTACATAGCGAGATCTTATGTTGATTCGGGCTATGGGTAATGTCATGGTTCTTGCTCCCTTGATAGGTCCTCTGATTTCCACTGTTTCTGTGGTTATCTGGTCAGGACTCACTAGAGAAGAGCACACAACTGAATCAAAGTCCAATCCTGTGTCATATAAACACAGTACTTGAGTGCCATTCACGGTCACTTCCTCACAGACAGGGGGATGATGGAAGTCTTTCTGACTTACTGCCATTTCCTTCCTTCCCTGATTCCCTGTTGTAAGACATGCAGCATGATGAGGAGGATTCTTCCTTCTGCAGTCCGCAGTATTGTGGTTACTCATTAGACAAGTTTTACACCACTTTCCTTCCTTCCGGTAAGGTGTCTTATCCGATCTTAGAGGGTTTTTTGTCCTTTTGGTCAAATCTTTGTTTGTTCCTTGTGGTATGGTCCTTTTGTTCATATTTGGTATAGTTTTGTGATGATTTGAAGTTTTCACCCTGCTTCTTCTTATTTCCTAATAATTCTGCCTGAGCTGCTTGATACCTCTCAGCAACAGTTACAATATCTTCCAATCTCTCTGCTCCTTGTTCCATGATAAACTTCCTCATTTCTTGAGGCATGGACTCTTTCACTTGCTCCATCATTACCATTTCTTTCAGATCCTGACACTTCCCTAAACTACTCCATTTTTCCAAATAGGTTTCCAATCTAGCCGAGAATTGGTGATAGTTTTCTCCTGGAAGAAGTTTAGCTGTTCGGAATTTCTTTCTATATGATTCTGAGTTCTTTTCATATCTCACAAGCAGTGCCTGCTTCAGGATTTCATAATCTTCCTGGTCATCTCTTGAGAGCTTCAAATACACATCGTAGGCCACACCTCTCAATCCCTGAGATAGTTTAAGACTCCATTTTTCTTTCACTAAGCCATAGGTAGTGGCTAGTCTTTCGTATCTATCCAGGTACGACTCAATGGCGTCTTCTTTCTCAACAAATGGGTCCAGATGAAAATTCATGGCCCCACTTGAGGTGCTCTGGCTGGAGCTACTCTCAGAGTGAGGTGAGCTACCACCATTATTGCCAGTATTTGCCTGAATTTCAAGCTCTTTTAATCTCAACTGATGGTCTCTCTCTGCTTGTAATTTCCTTTCCTCATTTTCAGCCTCCCATTTCTTGGCTTCAATTTCTAATCTTTTGGTTTCTCTCTCAGCTTCCAGTCTTTTGTCTTCTCTCTGAGCTTCCAGTCTTTTGTCTTCTCTCTCAGCTCCAGTCTTTTGGCTTCTCTCTCAGCTTCCGCTTGCAACCGCCTTTCTTCAGCCTCTAATTTCTTTGCTTCTCTATCAGCCTCTAATTTCCTTGCTTCAGTCTCTAATTGCAACTTTCTTTCTTCCCTATCCATATGTTTGTCCACTTCTGTTGTGACATACTGAGTGAGAGCATCACCTGTCATATTTAATTCCTTACCCATCTGCATGATCGCAGTTCTGAACTTCACTAGATCAGCCATGGCGTTACTTAGATAGGGTATGTATATTTACTATAACCAAGTTATTGTAATTAAACTTAATTACTTTAAATGAACAAAAAATGTCCGTGCAACTTTGTGAGCATCAACTATTTACTGAGTACTAAATGGTACTCCTCCTAAGAAAATATTGGTTTTTTTTTTTTTTTTTTTTTTAAATCCTATTATAGAATTTTTTTTCCAAAATTATATTTCTTATGTTATCTATGGGTGGCACAAGATAGAGTGTAGATAGATGAATAGACTACGTATGGCTCAAGATATACAGAAATATCACAGGAACGAGCCCCCAGTGTGGCGAGAGGTTTTATTTGGCTCTTGGATCAGTATAGTACTGACAATTACAGAAATAGAATTTCTGCAGAAAATGGTGAAGTCCCAGTGTCTGAGAGGACTACTGGTATCACAAATTATTTACGGCTGTGAAGGATCTGATCTCGAAACAATAGTAGAGAGGAGACCGACATAAAGTGCCACCTCCGCTGTGTAACTAACTGTGATATTAAAAAAAACAAGGAAACAGATTTTGCTTAACAATGATAAAATTGACGAGTCTTCAAATACAATTTCCTTATTATTTATTTAGTATATACACTATCTACTCTTGTGCTGAAGGGTGAATGTTGAAAAAATGGAATGTAATGGAATTGTAAGTTTACATGTGATTTACATATATATATATATATATATATATATATATATATATATATATATATATATATATATATATATATATAATATATATATATATATATATATATATATATATATATATATATATATATATATATATATATATATATATATATATATATATATATATATATATATATATTACAACAAGTTTTCCAATTATAGAAACAAAAAAATTATATCAGCTGTGCTGTTAATTAAGGATATAACACTTATCAGCTATGCTGTTATTTTTGTCTCTTGCTATGCTAATTCACTTTCTCATCACTGACAGTTTCTATGCTCACAATGCTGACAGAAATGGTACTAATGTGTACTCATCTCTCTAAGGTCTGTTCTTCTTTGGTTGGTTCACACAACATCGGCTGAGTATCGTTCCTTTAGCCCACCCAAGACTGAGGGGGACCAAAGATGTAGAGTCAGGACAACCTCTATGCTCCTGCGGAGTTCCAGGCAGCTGGATTGACGACCCACGATCTCAGGTTTTAGGACACGAATAAAACCTGTAACAAGGAAAAATAGGGGCTAATTTCTGTCCTCAAGCCCACCTATTTCTATTGTATATGATATGAGCGTGTCTCAGTGTCTGCATGTAGGATGAATGACAACATGGCTTAGTATGATTTAGCAATAGCGAGACAAGACAGGTGTCTACTTGCAAAACATTCTTTCTGATAAACTAATACATGGATACATTCAATATTATAAATTCAATGCATGAATACATTCAATGATATAAATTCAATACATGAATACATCCAATAATATGTACGCAATACATGAATACATCCAATAATATGTACACCTAGGTGTGATACAACCATTTCCTTCCCCCTATAATATACCAGGCCCTTGCTAAACTGGATGGCAACATATATCCTAACCATATTGTTGTGTTCTGATGATAGGAGTATATGCGACGAGGACTGTCTGGTTATATATATATATATCAGGTTGGAGTTATAGGAGACAATAGATTGGAGTTAGATGAGACAAAAGATTGAGTCCTAACAAGGACTGTTTTGGTTATATTGCAGTTGGTCTGAGATAATAGATTGAAGTTATAGGAGACAATAGGTTGAGTCCTAACAAGGACTGTTTTGGTTATATTGCAGTTGGTCTGAGATAATAGAGTGAAGTTATAGGAGACAATAGGTTGAAGTATGAGTCCTATTAGTCTTCGTCTATTCAATCATAATAGGAAATACAATCATTATACTTAATTTCACCAAGATACAATCAGTAACCTGATAGGTAGTATAAATGACACACAACAGATACCAACATTATAGACATGCTGAAAGCCTATTTTCCTAAAGGTTATCGTAAATATATTTACCCTCTAAGATTCAAACCGGCCAGATTTTGACTCGACTTAGCAAAGCAGGCTGCAGGTCATTGCACTCCAGGTAAGCTATAAATCAAGGTGACAGCTTCTCCTCTTCAGTCGGTCGGTATCTCTGGCGTCGCGTCGGTGATGTGTGATTATGCATAAAATCCGCCCGATTATATAGGTAGGTGAATGCTTAAGGAAAGCGTTTGGTTGGTTCCTGGCGGAGCAAAATGATTGGTTTCCTGCAGTTTAGTCTCATGCTCTGTACAGCCTAATTTTATTCAGTTTTCCTCCGCCATCTTGCGTGAACAAGATGGCCGTTAATTTATTCTGTCTCAGAGACTGGTGAACGGTGCTCGTTGATTGGTTGAAGCAAATCTGTATCTCGACATAGTGATTAACAAAGTAGTGGGTTACACTCGTTTCACGACAAGTGTCTATGAGTGATAAAGAGATATTACGTAGGTGTGCTCTGTAAGAATTAATAGAAGGTCTGTAGAAATACACGCATCCTTGATTTAGGTTAATTTATAGAATATTCGGAAGCGCGTGTATTTTATTTCATTGAGAGTTTAATTCTGATAAGTCTCATATAAAAATACGGGAACGGATTTCGTAGCGGTTACTGGGATTTATTTTGAGTAGGAATTCTAGATGGATAGAGTAGATAATTAAATATTTTTCTATCTGTGAAAGTATAATAATTGCAGGGAAACCACCAGGGAAACCACGTGGGGTAGAGGTGAAAGGAAATTTATGGTGCCTTAAGTGGCTGTGGAATTAAATATTATGCAGAGTAGTATTTGATTTTTGTGTTATGGGATTTAATGAGTTCTAGGAAATATAGTCTATAGAGATATATATATTTCTGTGTATAGAGATGTAATAAAAATGTATTGGTGAATTTTAATCATTGATGTGCAGTTAATTGTTGTGCATTTTTTATCGTATGGGAAACGATGGTAGCGGCGTATACCGCTTACAGAATTAAAGTAGGCCTAAGTACGGGAGGTTTCCCTACCTGTTCTAAATGGTTTAATGCCTGAGGCAAGCTGTGTATAATCAGTATTTGATCAGTACGTCTGGGGTTTACTAGACAGGCAGGGGGTTGTCGGGAATAGCTGACCCAGGGTCAGGAAATATTTATCTATCGTCGTGCACAAGATGAAAGGGGAAACAGGGGAGCAGTCTTCGTTTCGGGTGTTTACATGTTTGTGCTAAGATATGAGCGTGACTGAAGCAGCAACTGTATATGTTTTAATAGATAAGTTATTTTATGAGAGTATTTTAGTATTGTAGTAAAGAGTGTCCTCTCTTTTGTGTCCACAGCATTGGTCACGGCCTGTAGAGCAGGTTGTCAATAAATCTTGTTCCTGACAGCTGGCAAAGGTAGCCAGTCTTCTCAAGAGAGAAAAGTCGAGGAAACGCCAGAGGCGTAAGAGCTTGTACCGCGGTGGGTATCGGCTCTGAATATATTGGCCCCAGAGAGAGAGAGAGAGGGAATGAGACAGAGCAGGTCGAGACAGCGACGCAGTCTTCAGTGACAGGGTTTTCCTTAAAAAAACCTGAAGCTCTAAGCTCATATACACACCCATCGAACCCAAGCAAGCGGGTTGGTGTGTCATTTATAGCCTCGGTCATAATAATACCGAAGGGCCTAAACCCAAATGAGGGGTAACATAGCAAGTGAAGATCAGTTTGTTTCGCCAACAGTGCAGCCTCTACAGTGAAGTCTAGCAACTAGTCAATAGTTTTTCCTGAAGTCATCAGTGTAGGAGTCAGAACCAGGAGAGAGGGTATCATACCTGGTTACTGAACGAAACGAGATAAGCAAGGCAGAAGTGAGATAGAGTGAAAATATATCCGGGACCTGTAGAGTCTCATATTGTTCTTAGAGGGTAGCCTCTGAGCCTTAGAGTTCAAGAAGTCTATTAAATAGCAGTGCAGAGGGTGACTTAGTGGCGCATACCGCTGACAGAGTTAGCAGCTGTGCAGATAGTCTTCATGCAGGGTCAGCAGCCATTGACAATAGAGATAGTAGTGTAATAGAGAGTGGTGGCTACAGTTGATGCCCACTAAATTAGATGGTAGTAAGAATCCAAGTAATCATTCTGATTTTTCCCCAGCAAGGTGAATGAATGAGTGAGAGTGGTTGGGTTCATATTTTTGATGTGTCTTATAAATTTAAATTGAGTCTTTTATTTCCAGGTCAGTGCAAACCTGGCACGATATATATTGTTGTTACTATGTTATGAACTTATGTGGATTTGTATAATAAACTTATTTAATGTTCACTGGATCAGATTCTTCACTGTATAGTCCTTAACTGTTGTCTGTACAGTAGTGTCTGTAGTGTTAGTTTAACCTTACCTTCTTTAGTTTGTTAAAGGTAGTCAGAGGGAGTGAGTTTATAGCATTTCTTGAAGTCACGATTTGGCGAGGAAGATTTAATTTCGGTTATCATCCTCGAGCCAATAGACTCACCTTACTACATTCACTGTCATTTCTCAACATAAATCTATCATCTTAGTCTTTTCTCACACTAGGGTCTTGTCCTGCACTCAGGCATAACTCTAACTTAAATCCAACTCGTGACATAGGGGACCTATGTACTTAGTCGTAAAACCTTCCCAATAAAGCAGTATCTCATACACATTTTTTTAAATAACAAGGTTAATAAATTTGTTCTTACCACAATTCAATGAAAATATCACAAACATACGTTGACTGGCATTAGCATTAATATATATTTATTTAAGTTCAGCTTTGCCCTTGTCCAGACTGCCAAGGTTTGATTTCACTCTTAGCACTGCTGTTCTCAAAGCAGCTTGCATACTAACAATTTTGTATCAAATGGCAACAAGCCTTGGAAGCTTTTTGCCAATATCACTAGACTGGCCCAATTACAGTGAGGGTCTAGCTATTCAAATTTGAAAAAAACAAAACTCCAAACATACTAGGAGTGAGTCTGCAAAATATATTTAGCTTTTGAGCCCACCAATAACCTCCTTCCTATACTCCTATACCAACCAATCGGATTTGAATCACTCTAATGCCTCTTTTTAAACTTGCGTCCCCAAATAATGTTATGGATAGAATGAGCAAAAACAACAGTCCGTCCGTCTTACCGTTCGTAGATATATAGTATTATTTCAATATCTTGGTTAATAATTGGACTACTATGTATATTAAAACATATTATTGCTCAGGGGACTCTAAGCTATCCATATATATGATTTTTATGGCTATCTTATTTGTCGTTTGGATTTTCATATTCGTCACTGTTAGTCGTCAATTATATACTTTTCCATAAGTCGGCCATCTTTCCCCCTTCTCTATAATTTTTATTCAAAATAAAACAACTTGTTTGGGTTACGTCAGAAATACACTACTAGGCAGGAAATGAGAGCTGTCTGTGTGTTTATACATTTCAACTGAGAGAATATAGTACGATGCATGCATGTGGCTTTGTGTCTTGTTTTTCAAATCTGCTAAAGCCAATACTGTTGCGCGCCCGTTACAATTTGGTGTTTCAAAACCCCAAACGCGTGACAATGGTAGCATTTCTTCTGCCGCTCCTTCATCCACCTCCCTTCTTCTCTCTCTCGGTCTTGGAACAAATACTCCTTGACCCTGCAAAAATGTTATATTTAATTCTCAAGGACGAACTAGGAAAGTGTGTAAGATTTGACGGCGGGATCATTTTCTAAGCATTACTACTGTACAAAATTCAGCGCTCTACTGGCGTAGAAGACGACGATAGGCAACCACACACGGGCGGGTTTATTTATTATCATAGGAGTAAAATCTTACTGAATTTCGCGATTATCTCACAGATTTCGCTACAGCCACGCCTACTGAAACCTCTAGAGCGATCATAAGCAAGCATTTCGCTACACCTTTCTTTCGTACCTGCCTTAAAGGCGTTGCCTAAGTCAAATGAAGGAAGCGGCACACGATCTAAGACAATGACGATGTCAGAACGGACGATGAAGTTTCCTGCTGCTAGGTAACACGACAGTGTGAACCAGAGGAGAGCGCTGGAATCGCTCGAAAGACGGAACGAACGGGAAGACGAAGCGGCCAGAGAATTGAATAATCACGGGGACGGGCGTCGTAGAATCTCGAATTTTCCCTGAGTTCTTAAAAGGTGTGAAATTTTAACGTGTCCCCCCGATCTTTCATTCCATTTCATATAAATAGATACCATTGAGGAAGGCAAGTTATCATTCGTTTGCCATAGATTTTCAACGCACTAGCTTATAGTTAAATCCTGCTAGAATTCCCTCTGGATTTTTGGCTATATTGGAGTGTAGCTATTCTATGCTAAAACGGTATAATATATTTGTTTCAAGTGATCAGTGGTCTAGTTCATTCATTTTTATTTCACTGGATTTTGTGTTGATTTAAATCTATTAAATTAAACCCATCTCAAAAGTTCCAGTGGTAAATTTAATGATATATCTATTACATTATTTCCAAAGATAATAGATGCTGAAATACTTAAATTAACTTTTAAAGTCGCGAAGGAATTTATAACTAATTAATTAAGTTAAGTTCTATATATATATGCGTGTTTTAACCATTAGACTCGCGAAGTGTTTCTTAAATATCTAATTGAATACGCGAGTGTATATATAATAGTCATAACGGTAAATTTATCGCGCGTTAGAACATTATTGGATCTTTGCAGTATGATTTCATGTTTTTCTATCTTTTCCTATAGAATGATCATACAACCTTTGCGTCCCAGCGATAAATTATATAGAGTCCTCCAGACTCAGTTCTTAACCTCCAGAACATTTAATGAAACATTTGTAAATTTAATCTTGTGGCGATCTTTGTTTGGGATCCCGCTGCCTGAATTTATCAGAAAGAAAGCAAAACCAAGTACATTGCAATAATACTCATCAAACCAATTAAAGTCTATAAAGATAAACTGGAGAAGAACATTGCCAGAGCTATATTTATATTGTTATTCCTGCTCTACTGGGAAAGAGAATATATGTTTTCCTGAACACTGACAGTTGATAATTTTTCTCACTGGATTATTTAAACCCCGAAGAAAAACCTACCTCACTGGTCAGTTGTGTCATCACGCTTAAGAAGTGTTACTATCAGCGGCGGAGACAAAGAGACCACACCATCCTCACCCCTGTATCGGTGACCGTACCATCCCATAGAACTTTTTTCTAACAAAACAGAAGTACACTTAGGCTTCACCTTCCAGCGATTCTCGGGAAATTGTTGCTAAGAGCCTACACCCGTTATAATCTGGGGCTGGAAACGAAGAACAGTATTCAGTATTTGAACACTTACTACTGTATGTGTAATTTTTCTATGGGGTGCCAGACTCCCCGATCGGTAAGTATGTGTGAGAAAGTGTGTGTTGGCCATCACGAGCGTGCATGAATGAAGGAGCATTTTTTGCAAACAATTTTATTTGCTTACCTGGTAACTACCTTTTTTTTTATTGTATTCCTTGTATTGTTCCTCAAGGGGGATTTCTTAACTTCGTTTATTTCCCCTCCCTTAAATCTGTTTAATAAAGGGAAACCATTTTGAGAACAATAGGGTTTCTTTTTTTCCACCCATACCTAGTATTGTAACCCATTTTTATTATCAGAGTAAATTATCTATACTTCTGATAAACACCTGTCTTTTGGACTGGGTTTTTTTCTTCCTTTTTCTATTACAAGCGGGAAGGGCATATTGGATGCTACCAGTCAAACCCCCCTCCCCCTACCCCCTCTGGTATTGTAATTTTTTTTGTACTATGAGTATTGCCTGTAACATAATACCTGTTGTGATTTTGATTTAAATGATAAATAAACATCATAAAACTTTTCTTCCTGTGTTGGAAGGCCCAAGCCCAAATTACCCATATTTGTTTACCATAGTTTGTATTCACGTAGCGTCGGTGTGTTTGAAGCACCAAATTGGTGTGTACGTGAGTGTCTGGTAACTGGCAAATAATTGTTTAGCCAGGAGAGTGTAGGAGTCTATCAAAATAAAAATATAGATTGTCGTAAGATAGGCAAATCGGAGGAGATTTTTCCCGATTTACTTAGACTTTCCTTACTCTTCCAGCACTTTGTGAATCTACTACCTATTTCTAAACCTTTCTTCCACAGAGCCTTCACCATCATTTTTCACTCTAACGGGACCACTATTTCTAAGACCTATCCTCAAAATAAAAATTTACGACAATGTCACACCTTTTCTGTGTAGTTACAGTTGGTCCAGCCCTTCTTAGTTTCACTTTCAGTTTTGCTACTACTAAATGGTGATCACTTCACACATCTGCACCTCTTCTTACCTTCACATCTTGTAATGCATGTCTCCATCTACCGTTAATCATGATGTGGTCTATCTGGTTTCTGTCCCGACCATTTGGTGATTCCCATGTTAATTTGTGAATTTCTTTATGTGGGGAAAGTGTTCCTCCAATGACCAGGTTGTTAATACTACAGAAACTTATTAATTTATCCCCATTTTCGTTTGCTGTTCCGCTGCCGCATTTCCCCATTACTCTTTCATTATATGTATTGTATGTATAAACTTTCGCGTTGAGGTCTCCCATTACTATAATAAGATCATATCTAGGTGTGTCTTCCATTTCTTTCTGCAGTTGTTGATAGAATTCATCCTTGATCTCTTCATCGCTGTCATTCTTTGGTGCGTAGCATTATATTATTGTAGTATTGGTGAATCTACCTCTCAATCTTATTCTTATCAGTCTGTTGTTGATGGGTTTCCATTCCAGTAATGTCCTTTCTATTCCTTTCTGTAGAATAATGGCTACACCTTCATGGTGCTGTCTATCCTCTCTTCCAGAATAAAGTACTGTTTCTCCTGTTGCTGTTTTAACTTTTCCTGCCCCTGTCCATCTGCTCTCGCTTATCCCTAGAATGTGTAACCTATAGTTTCTCATTTCTGCCGTGACCTGTTTTAGTTTACCCGTTTCATTCATTGACCTGACATTCCAAAATCCTATTCTTGTATCATGTTTTGCGGTCAGGACGTCCATTCTCATGTCAGTGGCTTCCTTTCGGCTTTCACCACTGACAGTCATACGAGCCTCAGACTCCGGATGTCCGTCCCGCAGCAAAGTTTGTTTATTCGTTGTTGTTTCCGTAACTTCAATTTTTTTTTTTTACATAGACAGGGGTGTCAGCCCTATGCTAAAACCCCCAACCTGGAGGACCAGGGTGTCTGCTTTAGTCTGACCCCTGCCCGCGCAAACCTGTCCAGCTTGGTAGAACCTTCCAGGAGTAAAACTCCCGCTGGCATAGCTCTGGGGGTAATCAGGGTACGCAAGCCGCCATACCTCGACAAGGTATTGACACCGGTGATGGCAGGTGTTCACTTCTGGACATACCATATTCCATTATTATGTTGTAGAGTGGACATTGGTTCTAAGACTTTTAGGCCTACTTGGAAAGGGTAAAATAAAAAATAAAAACATCAAGAAGAAAATTTAAAAAAAAAAGGGGGAAGAATTGAAGTTTCTTCTACTTATACTATTGGCTGGCATTTGAGTTGATATCCTTTGTGGGGAGGGGGAAACCACACAAAAAGAGTAAGCTAATAAGATGACCAAAATAAACAGATCCAGAGTAAAAAAAATCATTCTCTACTTAAAAGAGTATTGCCAATTTTTATTGGATTATTATATTTACAACTTATTGACCACGCTAAGGTACCATGAGCTGTAGATATAAACGCTAAGGTAACATGAGCTGTAGATATAAACGCTAAGGTACCATGAGCTGTAGATATCATCATTTTTTTAAAACAGGGGTTCCCTGAGACCTGAAGATTATTTCAAGGGTACCTTCAGGATAAAAAGGTTGAGAAAAGTTGCTGTAGATGGGATAGGACAAGCATTGAGATAACCAGGTGTTAGCATTAGCCAGCAATAGTCTTCTAACAAATATACGATGTTTGAACATATATATCAAGATATTTTTGAACAAAAATGTAAATTTCTTATGGAGACATCTTCCAAAAGTTCGGGATATTGTATAAAGAATTTAAAAAAATATATATTTTACTGGAAAATTGTAATATTGTTAGGAGAACATTATAACAACTTTCCCACAAACAAGGAGGATGGAATGAATAGTTCTCCAATCTGCAATGGAAGGTACGACACTGGGATGGGCTGCAGATTTTTTTAAGCCGGGAAGACGCAGTAAAATCTTCTATTAAAAGACTTACAAAATCAAAAAACCATGGCAGCAATTGTACAATTATTTCTTATGTTTTTTTAGATCAATAAACTGAATTTACTTTGTGTATACATGTCTGCTGTGTGTGTATGTGTGCCTGCATGTGTGTGTGTGAGGGGGTTTTTTTAATATTAATAAAAAAGATAATTCTTTTTTTTTTAAACGCACATTTTTTGCGATTCTTCTTCTTCGTTCGTCCTGAAATGGACGTTGGTTGCGTTGTGTCCGTTTACAGCAAAGCTGCGATATTTGTGCCTTTCGGCCGACACATCTGACTTCAGCACGGCATTTTTGGGACTGGGTTAGCCTTCCCTCTTCGATCCCTACTCACTCAGCCAGACTGCAGTGATGCAGCCTGTTTCCAGGACCACCACTTGGAGGTGGAGTAGTGTCTTGGTCCACCTCTGCCGTTCTTACTTTGAGGGTTCCAGAACAAGGACTACCTTGTAATGCTATCAACAGGTTTCATCAATGTGTGTGCTATCCATCGCCAGCGTCTTGTTGTCGTCTTTTGTTACACTGGCACATGTCTAGTTCTTGTCATCAGTTCCATATTGGTGACTTTTTCATACCATTTTAATCCATATATTCTACACAAGCTCCCATTTATGAAAGTTTGTAGCTTTTTGGTTGTTGTTTTTGTTGTTCAGAGAACAAACAATGAATGTGTTTTAAAAAAATAATGTATCATAAGTATTATAAACAAGTTTTATGTGTGCAACAACTTCGTTTTATAAGTTATTGTTCCACCATAACATCCACTCCCCCCCCCCCCGTAGTTCCCGAGGGTCTATGAACAGACAAATAAAGAATAGGACTACTGCCCCTTCAAGCATGTCGTACAATGCGACTACTGTGAGGTTGTGCATCGAGCTGACAACCTCATCACGTCAAACAAGTTGCCACAGAAACCACAGCTACCAGAACATTAGAATGATTGAGGCAGGCTTCCTGTAAGGGACCAGCTGCAGTGGTGGCTCCGTGCTTCGTAAAGAGCGCATAGGAAAGTTATGATGATGATGTTGACGATGATGAAATATGTGTTCAATTCTTATAACGATGATCATTTTGGTGGTGATGATGAAGATGACGACGACGATGATAACCATGATATACCATACTTTAAAAATAACATATCTTTTAAATTGTAAAATGCGTTGATAGTCTTTAACGTTCAAGAAATTCCATTTGAAACCTTTTTTTATTATATTTAATTCGCAGATAAGGGAACAAATAAACATGTTTATAATCTAAGATGTCTGCCCACCCACACACAAGCTTATAACATCCACTGATTAAATTCATTGAAAAATTCAACAAAAATCGAATTTTGTAAGTCGCTGTTGAAAATTGTCTTATTGTTTTAATTTAATCCATTAATACTTTGAAAAGTTCCTGGGGTCTCTGAACAGATAAGGAAAGAATTGAACTACTACACTCTCAGGTATGTCGTAAAACGTGACTAATATGAGGTTGTACATGAGGCTGGCAACCTCATCATGTCAAACATATTGATACAGAAACTACTGCTGCAACACTTTGTGAATGCTTGATGCAGGCTTCCTGCAAGTGGACCACCGTGCAGTGGTGGCTGCATGATCCGTTAGACGCCAAATGAAAATGATGATGTTGAATACTTTGGATGTCGCAGAAACATCACAGACCCAAGTAGAACAGTCCCAATTAAGATGGTTTGGCCATGTCTGCAGAATGGTAGAAGATCGGCTACCACGACAAGCATGGGAAACAAAGAGCCAGGGATCCAGACCCCCAGGACGACCCAGAGTCCGCTGGGAGGACAACATTAGACAATCTTTGAAGGACCGAGGACTAGAATGGAACCAGGCCATGAGGAAGACAGCCGATAGTATAGTCTGGCGCTCTCTCTTCCAAACCTCTACACCTCACGGTAGAAGGGGAACAACTAAGTAAGTCAGTAAGAAACATCACAGCGTCATTCAAGCAAAATGGGCAATTAATGAAGCTTGATTAATCGGTGTTTTGGACATAACAAACTAAAGACGTGCGGGAGTTCCTTATGTGTAGATGATGTCATGTCTGAAAATTAGAGCAGATACTGCCGTAGCGGAGTGAGGTGTTATAAACATCACTGTAATATGCTAAATTAATGGAGTGGGGTGATGGTCGCTTCCTTTCGTCGCTCCCGTTATCTCCCGAAATGAATAGCAGAATCAGGCACCCATTTACGGCTAGATAGACTGGAATGAGACGCTACCAGATTTCGAACTCGGAGGAACCTGGTAACTTTGCCACGAGGGGGGAGCAGTCTAGCCACACTGCCAATCGGGCGCTTTCTACACGACAGAATAATAATGAGTACCGTTAATGTCAGAAAATGAGACGTGGAAAATTACTAACGACAGCGAAATATAAAAATAACTATCACTCGATACTGGTCCTATCTCCTTGTAACTCATGGAGGTCTGCGAGGGGACAGTGATAGAACTGAACAAATACTACCACCATACATGTCGTAAAGGACAGCTAACGGGAGGTTGTGCATGAGGGGTAAGCATCCTCATCATGTAAAACGAATTGTTATATAAATCATCACTGCTAGAACACGAAGTGCTTTAGTACAGGCCTTCCTTTTAACACAAAGAAAGAAATCCAACCACCGCTTTTAATCTTGACATAGTGAATTGATGGTATTTGTTCAAACACCGTTATCGTAGAAGTAAACTCTGGAAATAAGTGTTACATACAGCCACATGTGAAAATATTCTTGACATAATGAATCTAGATACATATTTAGCTCCACAAATGTATGTTTTTGTGTGTATTTATGTATGTGTGTGCAAGATACGAGAATTTACTGATTAGTGATAACTGGCTACCCACTTTCATTCAGTGTAATAGATTGTACGCCAAATATTTACCGCTGTTTAGTGCATTTGGAAAAACAATAAAAAGTGGATCATAAAACTTGTTTTTTTTACCTTTAACTGTTTAAACTACAAACGGGTCCGCTCTGTAATAAACTATGATGCTACATTATATAATATTTCTTTACAACTTGTGATTTGTATTTCTCTATTTTGTGTTTATATATATATATGTCAACTACCAATTTATGCTGTGGATTTTATAATGATACTACTCGTAATTTAATACTTGGCTCGCTCCGCTAGGAGACGACCACAACATGAAATGGTGGACACAGAAAGATAACACTTTCTACAGGATTCCCTTTTTAATAGAACACTGCACAGTATAGCCACACACGGCTGAAAACAGTATGGAATACATACAACACTGCCCGAGACACTTCTCGAATTAATATATCAAATTACTCTCACACATGACAGTATAACAGTACTATAAAACTTGGTACTGAAAATCGCTCACTATGGCGAACCAGAACTACAACAATGGAAAACTCAATCCACTGGCAAATTATACCCGATGGCCTGACAATAATATCACTGGACACTAAACCACTCCAGAATTATAATTATGTCCAACAGAATAAATCACTATAGCAAACTCTCGGCCATAATCCATACTCAATGAAAAGGGAAACCAAATTTTTTTTTTTTTAAAACCTTTATTCAGGTCAAATGTCAATGTTATTTACAAAATTTTTACAAATATCACATAATGTAGGATCAATAATAAAGTAAAGTAAACCCCCCCCCCTTCCCCCCTCTCCCCAAACTATCATTGCAACAAGACAATAACTATAATAAACAATATAACAATACAAAGTACCAAATTATTTAAACAATATCACAAAATAAACCTACTAAAGATAAACATACTAAGGATAAACCCCCTCCCCCTTCTTCCCCCCCCTCCCCCCCAATATATTGCAAGTCAATGTCCGAAGTTACAAAAAAGAAACCTGTTGAACGTGGATGATGAAATGAAAAAATGGTACATCAACAAAAGATGGTATGAAATGATTAATGAGGACATATGTTAAAGAGTATTTACATTGCATGATATTTATAGACACAAAGTATTTACAGACAAAGCTACTTGCTTTGTATAACGACCGAAGGGTCAATTAATTATTTATTTCAACAACAAAAAGTTTCAAATTTGTTCTGTTGTGTGTTGCGTCATACGTTCGTATATTTGTGTAAATATTGTACTGTCGTAATGTCCATTGTCGTATACAGCTCTGTTCCTACATGTCCATACAAGGTATCTAAAGTCAGCTAACAATGTCAGTAGCTTAAGTTCTATTCGTCTCGTCATCTGTGGTAACGTGTTCATCGTGACTGCTCTATATAAATTAAGTGTCTGTTGTGAGTGTGGGGCTATTAATTTCCTTAATTTGTTTAAAGTGGGGGCCACTGTCTTACATGTGTAAAACAAGTGGTCTTCTGTCTCTGTAATGTTGTCACTGCATAATTTACATTTGGGTGCTGGTCTGTTTGCTTTTGATAGTGATTTGTTCGAAATTGGTGTTAAACTATGTAGTAGTCTGAAGGTGACTTCTTTTGCTTGTGGTTTAATGTCTATTGCGTGAATGTTTGTAAAACTCTGTGTGTAATCAGTTATAAAGAGGTTGTACCCTCTTCGTGTGTTTATAGGTGTTTCCTGTGCTGCAACTAGAAGTTTGTATATAAGTTTGGTGTCTTGTTTTATTAAGTGTTTGTTCCCCTCTAAATTTTTCAGACATATTGCATAAAAAGGAGGTGGTGTCCCAAAAAATGGGGTTGATTATTATTTAATTTACAAAAACTTGATAGCCTTAACCCAATATAATAGTGTGCCAGCGGGTATAGACCCGGGCTCTTTATAACTTCCCCTATATATTTAATTCTTAAAGCTTTAATTTTAGTATTTATATCCTGTAGAGCTATCCCCCCCTTTATTTTAGGTTGTATTAAAGTAGCGTGTTTAATATTGTGCCAAGTGTTCCTAAAAATTAAGGCCCTAATTAGTTTATTTATTTCCGTTATAATCTTTTTATGTACTATTTGTATATTTGCTGTATAAATTATTTTTGGCATAATAAAACAGTTAACTATAATACTTCTTCCGAAAATGGTAGCCGTTTTATATTTGTAAATTTCTAGCATATTTTGGATTTTCTCTATCAATTTTGTCCATGTTTCTTTATTTGGGTCCTGAGGATTAAAAGAGAAGTTGATACCATAAATTTTAATTTTATTCACTACCGTTAATTGAAAAGGGAAATCCGACCTATTGCTCCATTTACCTATTCCCATTATGCTAGATTTTTGAATATTTAGTTTGGATTCGCTAGCGTATCCAAACTCTGTGAAAACCTCTAAGATATTTTTTATCGAATCCTTTGTTGTTGGAAAGAATATCGTATCATCGGCGTAGGCCAGCAATTTTCTTTCCCCTGCACCGGGGACGAAAGTCCCCGTGATATTTGTGTCTTGTCTTATTCTTTCCAACACAGGTTCTAGCGTTATTACATATAACAAGGGCGACAGAGGGCACCCTTGCCTAACACTTCTCGTTAATTTGAATGCTTTAGTTAAGCTATGATTAATCAATATTTTACTTTCAGGTTTCTTATATAGGATTTTTATCCATGATCTAAAGTATTTCCCTATATTATTGGCTTTAAGGCTTTTATGTAGGAAGGCATGTGATACTCTATCAAATGCCTTTTCCTGGTCTAAAGATAATATGGCACTCTGGCACTGCCTATCATGTGTGTATGTAATCAGGTCTCTAATGAAATGTGTATGTCTACTAATGTTCCTACCTTGAACACTACACTGCTGGTCTTCGTGAATTATTGCGTGCATGTGTGACTTGAGCTTCAGAGTTAGTGCCTTGGCTAGAATTTTATAATCAACATTTAAAAGGGAGATGGGCATAAAATTCTTAATTGACTTTTTGTCATTATCGTCTTTGGGAATTAACGTAATATAAGATTGATTTAGACTATCCGGGAGTTCCCCTTTTTGAAAAGCCTCTTCGAACACTTTAATTAAGATAGGACCTAAACATGGGAAGAAAACCCTGTAAAATTCTGCTGTTAGCCCATCAGGCCCAGGTGCTTTATCTTTTTGAAAAGTACTAAGTGCCCCTTGTAAATTATCTAAAGTTAGGGGTTGGTCTAGCCTTTCACTTTCCTCATCACTTAGACACTTTGTGTATTTTAGAAATTTGTCTTGTATGTTTGCATCACTTTCTTCTTTAGTATATAGCTGCTTGTAGTATTCGAAGAAAGCGTGACTAATGTTGGTATTGTCTGTGTGCTGTTTTCCTTTCATGTCAATTATTTCGTGTATCTGTCTACTGCGTTGTACACTCTGTTCAATTGCTAAATATTGCCTACTAGGGATCTCTTGTGTTATGGTATTTAATTTTGTCCTAAGTAGCGCTCCCTGGTAGGTATATTGTCTATATTTATCTCAACACTCTTCTAAAATTTGGATGTGAGGGTTCGTGTTGTCTAAACTTTTGGTTAAACTAATTGCTTCTTCTAAAATCCCCTCTTCTTTCTTAAATTTTTTGTGAATAAGTGTAGCCAAAATCTGCGTTCTATCTCTAAGTGTGTTTTTTAACATATCCCAATATTGTGCAATGTTATTATTGGGAATGTCTTGTGCGTAACCTTGTATCAGATGTGTTATTTGTTCTGTGTAGTAAGTGTTTTTAAGTAGACTGTTGTTAAATTTCCAATGTGGGGATCTCTTTACTTGCTTGTGCGTGTGTCCCGTACTTACAGATGTGTAAACTGCCTTGTGATCTGTAAATTTAAGAGTGCTTCATATATGGTATGTTTTGTGTATATTGTAGGTACTAGATGCATATATTCTGTCCAGTCTGGATGCCCGTCTAAAGTATGGGTTTATATTGTCATAGTGCGTAAAGGTTTGTTTGTGAGGCTCTATTTTTCTGTATACGTCCGAGAGGTCGTGTTCGTCTAGCATAGTATGTATTTGTCTTAAGAGCGAAGACTTTTCCCGCGCCTGTGCTCCCCCCCCCCCCCCCCGGAGCTCCTAGACAAGTCTAGGTCAGACAGGACACAATTAAAGTCTCCGCCCAAAATTTTCCTAGTCCCTTTGTAATGTTTTGTTAAAATGTCATGTAATTTGTCATAGAAACTAGGTCGTTCGTCTCTTGTCGCTGGTGCGTATATGTTGATGAGTGTGTGTGTGTCTTGTCTGTTATATTTGTTTTGTATTTGAATTATGACGGTTCTGCCACAACCGTCTGTCCTATAATGTACCGTGTCCCAATCTTCGTTAATTTGTAAGATAGCGGCACTACTATGCCTGGGGCCTAGGGCGAACCAGCCATGTTTAAGTCCTAACTTGGTTACAATCTGACTGGCAGTAAAGTCGGACATAACCCCTGTCTGTTGCAAGAACAAAAAATCAGGTTTATCTTTTTTAATCAGTTTGATAATGTGCTCCAGCTTATTCCTCAAACCATTGGTATTGAGGGATATTAGAACTAGGCTGCTTGACAAAGTGGTATCTGAGGGTTGGCCACTTGTTGCAAACTGTCTACCTGGCAAAGTGGCAGAGTGGCCACTTGCCATATCTAAACGAGAGTTACAAGGCAATGTAGAGGTCTGGGGCTGGCTATATGCCATAGATGAATTACTCAGCAGCAAAGTACTATCTAAAGATTTATCACATGTTGTAATGGGTGTACCTGTTTCACGTAGTTTACTCGACAGAGCGGTGCATAAGGGCTGACCGTTATCTGTCATTACTAAACCACTCAACACATTCATGTTTGCACTTCTTGACAAAGCGGTGCATAAGGGCTGACCGTTGTCTGTAAAATGACTGCTCGACACATTAGTGACTGATCGCTGGCTAAAGGTCGTTGTGCCCTGATGATTAGGGCCCAACGCAGCCGACGCTGCGTTGTCAGTCCCTCCCGCCCTGACAGGGGGGAGAGTTGGCTGCCTAATTAAAACTGTGCGCATTTAAGTTAACTGTGTGTATTGCGTGTTTGTGTGTATCCAAGTAGTAAAAACTAAAGCAACACAAATTATTTACATTAAAAACACCAACTCTTAAAATAAAAGCAACACTGCCTAAACTATGGTTTTTGTCATTATTTACTAATAAGGTTACAGCACTATTTGCGAGTCTTGTCTTGTCTTGGGTCCACTTGAGGGGGCACATCTTCCCACGCACTGTTTGTTTACAGTCCAAACTTCCGACAGGCTCACCGGGGATGGTAACATTGGGGTGCAGCTCGGGCGTGCCCTCACCTGCACCATTCGTCCTCACTCGTCTCACCTGCTTGAAGCCTGGAAGTAACTTCTTGCACTGGGCCCCAGTGCAGGGAAGAAAGACTTGTAGGTGTAGGCTCATTAGTCACTCACATCTTCAAACTCTTGCCCATCTATGTACAGGGTGGTCATCGACTCCATGGCCTCGTCTTCAGTCATGGTCGCCCAGTTACCGCTTGTACTGTCTTGTGTTAGAAGTGCCCCTGGCACTTCCGGATCCGGTCTAAAGGCCCCCGACGCAAAGGACTGAGTTGGAGATTTGTCAGGGCTATTTGGCTGGGATCTTCGCTCGTCAACAACAGGTGTCAACGCTGCCTCCTCATGACAGGGCTCTTCTGCAGTCACCTTGGGTGATGAGGGGAAGTCACTCTTGCTCGGTGAAAGTTTGTGTGGAGATTTGCTATCATCACGTTTCACCTCTTTGGGTTTGACAGGCCCTGTTGCCTGGCGCAAAAGTATTTTCCTGTTTTTCTCTCCCTTCTTATTGAGCACATCTATAAACTCACCTTCCTTATTCGTACCCGCTTCGGGGCTCTCTGATATGGGGCTCTCTAGTGCATCGATCTCTGACGCGAGGAACTCACTCATCCTGCTCTGTTCAGCCGGCGTTTTGTTCCCGACTGCCTCCTCCACTCTGGTTTGTTTGGCCTTAGTTGGGGCCGCCCGCCTTCTTGGGCACTGGCTAACCCAGTGCGTGTCCAATCCGCAAATAGCGCATTGGGTTCGTCTGCCGGGTAGAGACACCCATACCTTCAATATTTTATCCTCTGCCGCCTTAAGGTGCACAAAGTGCGGTACTTGGTGCTCTGTTGGCCGGTATAAGAAGATCCATTTATCTTGGGCACTTTTAATTCTGCTCACCTCCACGTCTTTGTCGCCCGACACTTCGGCAGCTATTCTCCTCACCGCTTCCGGCTTTATGGTGGGGGGCATCCAGTTCAGTGTCCCTTTGGATTTTTCCTTATCCAGATGTTCAATGTAAATGCTCATCTGGGGGTTGGTCCACTCGAACCTCTTGCCATGCAGGCCTTGGTAATGTTTTATTTGTGCCGCCGCTGTCAAAGTGGCGTACCATCTGTAGGGCCCTTCAAAACGATACAAAGTGGCTATGCCACTCATTCCGACACCAGCCGGTCCTGCTATAATGCTAGATATCAGGGAGTAGGACGCCCTGTTGGCCTGCGGCCCAGTAATGGTAATAACCAGTGTTCCTGGCCTATGGAGCATACCTCCTTCTAGATCTTCTTCTGTATTGATCCTTATCACAGGCACAAAAGGTGCGGACATTCTTATATACTTTTCTTGGTAATAAAACCAAATTAAGCACGAAACAAAGTTCCAAAGCTAGCCTAAGCTAACCACCAAAAAACACAAATGTCCAGGAAAGCACACACTAATCCGAGAAATCAAACTGAAGCAGAGACGCCGAAACGCGTCCTTTCTGCTACACAGCTTTACAACCAAAACACGTCCCTCTCGGACAAGCCAGAAAACTCCCTCTGCTTCTCCCGCTTAATCTCTCTCCGACTTCCGTCCTCTTCACGTGACTCAGTCGTTTCCTAAAAGATATCAGGGTTGCCAAAACTCGCTGATATCGATGTCACCAACCCAGTTTTTCTGCCACCAGAAAATACGCCGTGACATCCACCCCCCTCCCCACCCCTAAGAAAGAAAACGTAGTTTTCTTCCATCGGAGGAGTCCTCGCCCGACCCCGTACGGAGTTGGAACGAACCTATGCCATTCCAGCATCTCCTCATCTGCCTACAGAGTGCCGTAGTTCTCCACCACCATTGTCGTTCATGCCTTCTCAACCTATCCACCAAACACAATATGAGCATGAAATAAGCCACCCCCGATACTGGTAGTCGTGAAAAATAACAACGACTGTCCACACCTGGTCTAACAAATACCCTACATAGAACATTCATAGTTATTATTATCTAGGCATCTAACCCAATAACTAATCTCCTCGCATATACAATCAATTCTAATATGGTTTAAACATACGTTCAATATAACTCTATAGCAAATTGCCTTTATGGCACCATGACACATAAATTACCAAGCAAGACATAGCATAGTACCAACATGATTTTTAAAGATTACAAAACCCTCATATACATATCAGAATAGTACTGGGGTCGTGGGTCAGATTCTAAGGTTCGGTTCGCGTCAACCGAAACACCTTACTGAACACGAACCCGAAACCTAACCCTACTATTGCTGGACTATCAGCAGGTGGTTGTGAAGGAACGACATGTGCTTCCACCTTACTGCATCACGCGCACCCCACCTATTCGCAAAAGCCACTCGTGCAACTTTGGTATTATCCCGCAAAGATAATACCTCCACGAACTTTACTGGCGCAACTTCATCAAACACCCGTCTGAGTGTGCGCCAACTAGCACTCAGGGGAACGTTGCGCACCCACACCATGCGATCGCCCGCTATCGGACTCTCGGATGAGCCGCTACTGTTCTTATTCATGTGCCTTGGCACTTGCCGCGACCCCTGTCTCACATGGACTTTCCTGTCAGGTGGTAATTTCTCCACCACCTGGCCATCCGCTACGGGACTCTGGAGTTGCTGGGCTCCTGTTCTAGCCTCACCCATGGCCTTGTGCACTCCCGTACATTGCCGACGATTAAATCGGCAATTGGGTCCTCGAGGACAAACGCGTTCACCCTACCCGACAAGAACGGGGTGTCCACATTAATACACGCCTGGGGGTAAGACTCAACTTTGCCCACAAACGTGGTGCATTTTACAATTTTGCCTGTGAGGCAGGATTCGTCGATACACGACCGACGCACCCCGACAGTTGTACATCCAGTGTCCCTCAACACCAGAACTGGTCTATTCTCTACCTTGCCTTTGTTGAGAGCCACCTTACCCGTCTCGTGGACTGCTGACAGACATGGTGCCGCATGCCCGCAATGTAGCATTAACCTCTCGTTCGCATGGAACAGAGGGCGACACACCGCATAGTCCTCGCTATTGACTGTATCCAACACAACCGCGGAATTCGCGTGTTCTACCGGGGTAGGGCACCTGTCCGCGCAATGGTTATTGCTACCACAATTGGAACACAGGTGCTCCTTCTTTGACTCATCGCGTGAACTCTTGCTGGAGCTTTTCGATGACGAAGACCGTGCATCAGAGTCGGAAGATCGACTCTCTGAGGAACCACTCCTCTGCTTGGAATGTTTTGCTTTATACCAAAACCGGTCTTAGTCCTGAGAGTCCTCGAAGCGTACCTGCTTTCGCGTTTAGCGCTCCCCTCCGTCGCTATAACTTTTAACTTGGCGGTTATGCCAGTTCGACCGGTTATTCCGATGGGATCGGAAATTACCGTAATTCCCTCTGCGTGGTTGATAGCGACTGGAGGACTCAATGTCATGCTGCTTTTGGCACCTGTTTGATGTTGCCATGGCTGTCTCTAAACCTTGTCTACGCCAGCAATTAAGGCGTCAGACAGCTCAGAACGATGGATGGGTTAGCCCTGATGGGTGAGGGCATAATGATGGCCCAACTGTGACATGGAATCAATGTCCTTCGGTTGACGTACCTGAAAAAATTCTACTAAATCAGTAGAACACGAGGACAACACTTTGTCCCGCAGTACAAGGTCAACCAGGCCATCAAAGTCTTTTGGAATTCCTTCCATCTCGATCCATCTATTTAGCAGAGGTTTGATCTTCGAGACGAAATCTTCGAAGTCTTGGTCTTCACTTGGCATCGCGTTTCTAAAACGCGTCCGGTACCCGTCAGCAGTCAGACAGAACTTCCGGAGCAACATTTCCTTTACTTTGTCGTAATCGGCCCTTTCTTCTAGCGGGAGACTATAGAAAGTCTCCATGGCAGGCCCCACTAGCAATGTGGATAACAGAGATGGCCATTGATCTCTGTCAGCCTTCCAGGCCACGCATGCGGCCTCGAATCTCTCAAGGAAAAAATCCAAACTGTCGATTTTATCATTAAAATTCGGCAGACGCAGCCAAAACGGACTATGGGACCCCCCATTGCTATATATCTATTGAAAGCCTGGGATCATCTCACCTCTATTTCAACACTCTAGACAAATTCTAACAATACCAGCCACACTAGCATCGAAATTACCTTGCACCACAGTGTCAAACACCATAAAAATGTCCAAATATTTCCTGAACTAATTTACCAGACTGACAACACACTTACACTGTGACCTGAAAAAAAAAACACAAAAAACTGGGTTATATACCGCGACGCGTCACACATGACCGACCACAGTTCACAGCTACTGACTGACAAACACACTGAACTGAAGCTTGACAATCGAAAATACTCACTATCGTGACTTCGTACACATGAAGGCGCCAACACACTGTGGCTACAACCTTCTAACACTCTGTGTGCATCCTAAGCTCTGGCTTTATAATGAACATTTAGGCCCCATGGCCTTTTAAAGAATAGGACCAGCCCCCCAGATGTCAACTACCAATTTATGCTATGGATTTTATAATGATACTAATTTAATACTTGGCTCGCTCCGCCAGGAGACGACCACAACATGAAATGGTGGACACAGAAAGATAACACTTTCTACAGGATTCCCTTTTTAATAGAACACTGCACACAGTATAGCCACACACGGCTGAAAACAGTATGGAATACATACAACACTGCCCGAGACACTTCTCGAATTAATATATCAAATTACTCTCACACATGACAGTATAACAGTACTATAAAACTTGGTACTGAAAATCGCTCACTATGGCGAACCAGAACTACAACAATGGAAAACTCAATCCACTGGCAAATTATACCCGATGGCCTGACAATAATATCACTGGACACTAAACCACTCCAGAATTATAATTATGTCCAACAGAATAAATCACTATAGCAAACTCTCGGCCATAATCCATACTCAATGAAAAGGGAAACCAAAACACGTCCCTCTCGGACAAGCCAGAAAACTCCCTCTGCCTTTCCCGCTTAATCTATCTCCGACTTCCGTCCTCTTCACGTGACTCAGTCGTTTCCTAAAAGTTATCAGGGTTGCCAAAACTCGCTGATATCGATGTCACCAACCCAGTTTTTCTGCCACCAGAAAATACGCCGTGACATCATATATATATATATATACGAGGGGCGTTCAGAAAGTAATGCACCACATCGTTTTTCTCAGGAGCTGTTTATTTAAAAAGCATGAAATTTATACACAATATATATGGATATGTCATGTAAACATCGGTATTATTCAACATAATCCCCATCAACTTGTACGGCTTTATGCCAGCGAAACAACTGCATGTATTCCTCGCCCGTACCAGATTTTGTCTTGATCATGTAGCCATTTCTTCGCTGCATGAATCACTCCTTCATCATCTTCAAACCTTGTCCCACGGAGTGCATCTTTAAGTGGACCAAATAGATGAAAATCAGAGGGTGCCAAATCGGGACTATAGGGTGGATGGGGTAGTACAGTCTACCCAATTTGGTGATTGCTTCCCGTGTTAGCCAGACTTGTGTGAGGGCGCGCTTTGCCGTGAAGGAGAAGCAGGTCTGCTGGATTCTTGTGCGGCCGAACTCTGCGAAAACGTTGATTGAGTTTTTTTCAATGTCTTAATGTAAGCTTGCGAACTGATTGTCTCTCCTTTTGGCATAACGTCCACAAGAATCACACCTTCAATGTCCCAAAAGACAGTGATCATGACCTTTCCAGCTGAAGGAATTGTCTTGAATTTCTTTCTTCTTGGTGATTGCGGATGATGCCACTCCATTGACTGTCTTTTTGTCTCAGGTTCAAAATGATGTGCCCAGGTTTCGTCACCTGTAACGATCTTAGCCAAAAAGTTCTCTCCATCAGCATTGAAACGCTCCAACAATTCAGAAGAAATTGCTTTCCTTTGCAATCGGTGGTCATTTGTGAGACTTCGAGGAACCCATCTTGCGCAAACCTTAGAAAATCCGAGAGTTTTTATAACTGCATTTGCACTACCAATGCTGACTGAAAGCTATAAGGCCAATTGTTGAGTAGTGATTCGCCTATCAGTAAGAATAATGCCCTCAGCGCATTTCAACATTTCTGCGTTGGTGGCTGTGGCAGGACGTCCACAGCGCGGCCGATCAAGCAGCTCCGTATCTCCAATTCCTGATTCTTTGATTCTCTGAACCCAGCGACTGATTGTACTCCTGTCGACTGCAAAACTTCTATACACATCACATAGACGCTTGTGAATATTCACAACAGTTTCCTTCTCTGCAACGAGAAATTATATCACAATTCGCTGTTTATAACGCAAGTTGCAAACACGCTCCATTTCAACGGTTTAGGCATTCTTTGATGTTATCAGCCCAGGATTTTCTCTGCCTTCCTCTTCTCCGTTTACCTTCGACTGTCCCCTGAAGGATCGTTTTCGAAAGGGAGTCATGACGAGTTACATGCCCAAACCAGGCAAGCTTTCGATGTTTCGCTATTGACAAAAGTGGTTCTTGGTGGCCTGCATAGGTGTTTATCTTCTCTCTAACATAGACATTTGTTTTGTGCTCTTTATAGCAAATGCGCAAAATTCTTCTATAACATTTATGCTCGAAAGCCTGAATCCTTCGCTCCGTATCTCAGTGAGTGTCCAGCTCTCACACCCATACAAGAGAATAGATAATACAAGTGATTTGTATAATTTGATCTTCACAGGAAAACTGATGTTACTTTTCCAGATCACATTCAACTTTGTCATGGCAGCTGAGGCCATCTCAAGTCTTGTCTTGATTTCTTTACTTGATCTTCCATCACTACATATAGTGGACCCGAGATATTTAAAGGTGTTAACTTCTTCTAACGTTTGCCCATTTAACGTAATGTTGGTCGGAACATGTTTCTTATGGCTATTCACCAATATCTTGCTTTTTTCTATATTAATTTCCATCCCATACGTTCTTGTTACTTTCTCCAGTCTAGAGGTAAGGTCTTGAAGTTCTGATTCTGATCCAGCTATCAGATCAATATCATCAGCAAAACGTAGGTTGCACAGAGGTCGGCCTCCAATCGATATGGTTGATTTATAATCGTAGAGAGCCTCCTGCATAATATGTTCTAGATAAATATTAAAGAGCACTGGGGACAGGATACATCCCTGCCGAACTCCTACAGTTGTTTTGAAAAATTCTCCAATGTCGTTGCTTGCAAAAACAGCACTGCTTGCGTCCTTGTATAGTGCTTCAATGATATCTATGATGTTGGTATCAAAATTGAATTTTCTCATTACTTGCCATAAGCCTTCATGCCAGACTCGATCGAAGGCTTTTGTGAAATCGATGAAGTTATGGTATAAATCGTGTTGATGTTGGAGATGTTTTTCGATAAGTACTCTAATATTGAAGATTTGTTCTGAGGTAC